>JAQQSZ010011368.1:0-12270 GCA_028646595.1 Phalanger gymnotis | reverse complement strand
GGGGAGCTCACGCCAGTTACTGCTTTCCAGTCGCCATCTTGGCTCCGCCCCCCTCTATGTTCCACTCTTGGGTGGATGCGCTGCCTCACCAGCAGCACTCCTCCTTCCCCAAAAGCCGCCTACCCGAACTTGGCTTAAATCTTCAGCAGGCTCTTCACTCCTGCTCTGATCAGCCACTTAATTCCTCCCACCAGGTGGGCCTGGGGCCAGAAGCTACTGCAGCCTAGTTCTAAAGCTGCCCCACCTCTGCTGCCCCAGGGGCAAGTGGCCGGAACCGCAAACTCAGTCCCGCAGCTTTTCCCACTAACCTTCTCTGATATCTTTGCTCTTTGTGGGTTGAGAGGTCTGGTAGATGCCACAGCTCAGTATTTCAGGATGCCAGGGCACTTTCCGCTCATCTCCTGGTCTGGTAGGTCCGCGTCTGGTCTGTTCGCGCCGTGCGCGCTGGGCTCCCTTGCTGATGACTTTTAACTGCTGTAATCTTCTTTTGCAACCTTTGTACTGGTTTTATGGATTGCTTTTACCTGGGAATTATTAAATGTTTTTATTAAAAGAATTATCTATCTGAAGTCTCAGGCTCTGCGTGATCATTAATTGCCCCAAACCCTGATCAAAAGAAGAGGTAATCTTGAGGAGTCACTGGAGTTTCTAGTATTATTGATCACAAGGCCTCTTCACTGGTGTGCCTCCCACCTTGATTACTGGCCAGAACTTGTTTTTTTTAAGAGTATTTAGTAAGTCAGTATAATGAGGAGAGTTGTTAAAGAAATATCCCCCTAAAACTTAGTCACTACTCTCCCTTTGCATACCCGAGGTCCCCAGTGAAATTGGGCTGACACTAGAAAACACATGTGGCCAAATTGGTAAAAATCAGCACCTGAGTACTGGGAGTTCTTTTATCTCTGTGTGAAATCTGCATGAATTTCCCTTAGATATATCCTTTTCTGTTGCACTCTGATGATTGGGGTACTTGTAGAGTATCAAAATTACGTTTCCTCAGTGTGTCTGGGCTGTCCTCAGCTCCCACTACATTTCACAAAGCAATCACTTAGTTGATGGAGGAGGGAGGAGAGAAGAGATAGGGAAAAAAAAACTCTCTGTCCTCCTCCTCCTCAGACGGCAATTTTCTCCCAGAAATCTTTTACCACTGGATTCAACCACCACTGCACTATACTAGTGCTGGATTGTAGGATTCTAAACTGGCTAACTATGTTATGTCTTATCTTTGCAGCCAAATCACAAGATAATTCCTTTATGGCGTCATCTGCTTTCATCCAATGAACCAACATCTTTATGATCCTTTCATATTATTTAAGGACTTATTAACACTTAGTTTGCTTTGGATCGATTGGCTGGTTCAGTTGAGATATGTTTTCCATGATTACATTAATTGGGTTGGGGATGGAAATCCCGACTGTTTGAAATAATTGATTTATTGGGTTGTGCACCAGTCTGACTATAAGAAAGTTTCAGATTCTGCATAGTTTTTGAAACAAAGTGACTGCGTAGCCAAGGACAGACCTTTCCAGACTAAGAGCATCATCAGTTCTCCATGTATGGAGTGCATAAGAGAGATCACAGTGATTTCAATTGTGAGTAGCATTCTATCAAAACTACAACTGCAGCGGTCTGTACATGCTACCATATATCTTGGAATACTAACACTCTTCATGAAGTTACCAGAAGCACTGTTACAGACACATCAATTTTATTTCTTTATTATTAATTAATGTTACAATATAATGTTCATTAATTCTTGTAAGATTGTAAGGGTTCATGTGTTTATCAACTATCTTGTGCAACTTTTGTTTAAAATCAAGCGGTCTTGAAATTGGGGTTCCATGTATGTTGTTTTTGTGTCTTAATCTCTCTTCCCTAAGACACCTTTATTTTTGTCAATTTTTTTTATATGAGGCTCTAAAAGTTTCCACATGGGTGTCTCTTATTTTTTTTTGTTTTCCATTTCATTTACGGATTATTCCCACTTCATGAGAAGCAGCTTATAGAAAGGTAAACAGTTAAATAAAATGACCTCATAAATACACGAAGCATTTCACATCTGTCACTGCTCCTACCGCTCTATTTTTTAAAATACAGTCGATTTTCTCTCCCTCCATCACCCCCTATCCCATTGGAGAAAGAAAAGGAGAGGAGAGAAGGAAAAGAGAGGGGAAGGGAGGGTGAAGGAAGGGAAGAGAGGGGAGAGGAGGGAAGAGAGGAGAGGAGGTGAGGGAAGGACAGAAGCAAATTTCTTATAACAAATATGCATAGTCAAACAAAAAACATTCTCTGAACAGCTGTATAGAAAAATATACGCATCTCATCCCACCCCCTACATTCAACATCTCTCTGTCATGCCTCTTTATCAATACTCTGGAATTGAGAATGGTCATTTTATCAATCCTAGTTCTTGCAGCTTTCAAATGTTTTGTTTTTCCAGTGTTGTAATCATACAAATTGTTCTCTTGGCTCTGCTCGTTTCATTCTCCATCAGTCTCTGGAAGTCACCCAGTGCTGGTAAATATTTAACAACCATCTGACCTTGTACAGACACTTTTACGTTTCATCTGCATTATTAACATTTTATCAATTATTTTCTTAAGTCGAGATAACCAACAGAACAATAAGTCAAGCATGTTCGTAGGCATTTGTCAAGGCATTTGTAGCATTTCATGATTTCCAAGGTGTAAGCGCTCACACTGAAAATCTGACAGTCTGATTGCAGTGACTCCAGCACACTGCAGCCTGGAAGCAAGAAAGAGGGTGGACAAGAAATGGCTTCTGTGCTAAGACTGAATGCCTCTTGAAGTGGACTACTGCCTTAAACTACCTTAATTTCTGATCCCTAGACTTTGCCTACCTTGATCTTTGAGGCCAGATCAAGTCACAAAATGTGACTCCCTGATCCTGACATATTGCATCCCCTTAACTTGAACATCTATGGATTCCTCCACCAATGCTAGACTTTCAGGGCTATTGACTCATTGATTTTCTTGTATTTTAACATCTGACAGATCCTACAAATCGTGCCCAAGGTCCTTGCCCTACTCAGCAGCATTTGGTTTTCTTATGCCTGCGTCCCAATATGACCCTCTTTCTTTGCTTTGGAGGGGGGAAAACCATGCTGTAGCAAAGACTAGAAGTTTCTGAGTTAAGAATTATTTTCGTTCTTTGTAAGGCAGGCTCTGTGACACAATACCCAATGTGATCAAAGGGAAAAGACAGTTCTTTCATCTGTGCCTAGAGATGCCACCAAGTCTTCTAGAGCTAAATGAATTGTATTTAATGCTCCAAATGTTTTTTCCTAAATGTTCAAATCTTCCTGTGATGACCAGCTTTATTCTCTGCCTCTCCAGCCCTCTACTCCTTCACAGATGGAGCCATTTAAACCCTGCATACAAATTTAGCCTCACCCCGGGTTCTGGAACCAGTCTAGCCCCAAGGCAATGGAATTATTAAGGACTCGTGAACATACCACATGTGTAGCTTCCTGTTCTAATTCCAGTAAATGGGATTTTAGCTTATTCCTTGCATCCAAGCCCCAAATTTATGGCCAAATCCTGGTAATTTCACTCCAATAATTTTCCCTTGTGACTCGGTTTCTGCCTTAATTCTTGACCCAGATCTCCAGTTCCTCTGGTCCTCGAAGTCCTTCCTTACTATATACATTCTACCCAGGAACTGAAGTCCTGCTCCTAACCCAGGGATATGCTGGTAAATGTTTAACAATTGACTCTCAGTGGTGGGGGTGGGGAATGGGGGTAGATATACTATATACTCTTCAGTTTAATCTTCATTATTACTATTTTGTCCATCTCTCTCTTAAATCTAGACAATGAATAAAGCAATCAATCAAGCCCTGATTCATAGCATTTGCTGAGGTGTAAATGTTCACACCAAAAATGTAATAATTAGCTCTCTCTGAGTAGTATGAGCTGGCTGCAGCATATAACCCCTAGGCCTAACCCCAGGCTCCATAATCAGATTCCAGTTACTGATGACAGATATTACATTAGAGATGCTGCCATGCACCACCAACCTGTCATATCAGCCCCTTGTCATTCACTGTGGGACCACTGTTATGCCAAATGCCCACTTCCTCTGGGACCTACCATGATTTTCTGCTTCTCTCCATTAAGTCTCTCCATCTCCAGCCTGACCTCTCTTGATGTCAAATGGATTGTCATTCTGATACTTTTTGGAAAGCATTTCTCTCACAATAACCTGACAAGGCAGATAGAGTTATTCTTATTGTTCCAAGTTTTCAAGTGTGGACACTGAGACTTAGTAAGACAAAGTGACTTTCTAAATCTTACGCAATTCTGTGGTTATATTTTTCAAGAAATATTGTATGGTTTGCCATGTTTGTGAGAGCAAACCATCTCTTTGGAGAAGAGCCTTTAAGGCTTTCTTTTCCTATACTGAATCATTGTTTTATAAGAAACACAGTAACTGCAATGAATCCTGTAATCGCTACACATTTCAATCAAATATATGATTATAAAATTGTGATCCACCATAGAATATCACTGAAAATCTATTCCTTTCTTGTGCCTTCATTGAGGGTGCCCTCAATGTTTGGACAGATTATTCTCATAAAAATTGTGTAGCAATGAAAAGCTAACTGTGTGGGTTATTTATATTTTCTTGGTCACCCTTTTTAAGTAATAATTAGATCTAAGATTTTCTTCCATGCTTTTGATATCATCTCCTCTTTCAGATACCTGAAAAACCCATATCTCCAAACCCTCACAATCATCTTACCTCTAGTACAGACATCTAGGTATTGTCAGTCTAGTCCAGTTTATTTTCCCATGATTTGACTTACTTCAGTGCCATTTCAACTCCATGTATCACATCCAAGACTGATACGTTAGAGAAGAAATGTGGTGGCTCCGTTTTCCTTGACAATGGAAAGAGTTTGTTATAAAAAGTCTTTGCAGATCTTTTCCATTTTTTTCATTTGTTTGTTCTCTTTCTAGTTTTATCCTTAAATCCTTCATTATGAATGTCGTTAGTTGTATCTCTGGCCAAACTCTCTTTAAGCTATATTCCTCATTTCATTCCTGCTCATTTCTATTTACTTTTTGAGGGAAAAAAACTGCTCATAATTCCCCTCTTACCTTTCTCCATATGATTTTTCAAATGAATTTATAGTTTGGCTACATCCTCTCTCCTTGCTCCCTATCAGCAACTCTACATTATAACCAAACTAACCTATACAAGATATTCTGTCCCTTGCCTCCACAACTCCCCCACCGTCATCCCCATAAAATGTAATCTCTTCATCATTGTTGTATTTCTATCCCTATCACCTACCATAGTGCCTAGCATATAGTAGGTATTCAGTAAAGGCTCATGGATTGATTAATTCTATAAATGAATTGGAATAAATAGCTGCTGAAAGTCTTTTTCCATTCTCAAGCTTTATGATCATCCATTTGATATCTACGGGGCAGCTAGGTGGCACAGCGAATAGAGTGCCAGGCCTGGAGTCAGGAAGATTCATTTTTCTGAGTTAAAATCAGACTTCAGACACTTACTAGCTATGTGACCCTAGGCAAGTCACTTAACCATGTTTGCCTCAGTTTCTTCATATGCAAAAGAAACTGGAGAAAAAAAATGGCCAATCATCACAGTATCTTCACCAAGAAAATCCCAACTAAGGTCATGAAAAGTCAGACACAATTGAAAAATAACGGAACAGTAACATTTAACTTTAATAGTAGGAAAAAAGGAAAGTATATCACATAGGTCCATTATTGGCTTCTGCAGAGAGACTAACCTCCTAGGGAAATAAATTATCTTTTTTTTCCTGTTTTGACCCAGTTTCCCTGCATTTGCCTTGGAGGATCCTGGACATTGTTGCACAAGAATGTACTTATCTTCTTATTCTCCTCCCCCTTCCATACCAGGAAGGACCTTGAAGAAATAGCTCTACGCATGAAATATTCTCCATCTGCAAACACCTATTACGTACTTCCTCCAAAGCACCCTATTTCTTGCCTCAAATCTCTTCCCTCTCTGATTTAGCCTCCATACAGCTATAAAATTTATATTTCTAAAGCAAAGTCCTAAATATGTCATTCCACTGCTCAAGAAGTGTCACTGGCTCCCCATTCTCTCTAGTGTAAGAGATAAGCTATTTGCTATTTAAAGCCCTTTTACAAACTGATTCCAGTCTACCTTTCCAGACTTATTGCACATTATTCTCCTTTACATATTCTATGCTCCAAACAAGCCAGTCACCCACATGTGAGATTTTATATCCCTTTTCATGCCTTTGCACACACTGTCCCTGAACTCTGGAATGCTCTCCCTCTTTACTTCTACCTCTTGAAATCCCTTACTCCTTACAAGCCTCAGCCCAGGTGCCACCTCTGAACAGAGGCCTTTACTGGTCTTAACAGTTATTAGGACCCTAGTGACCCCTTTCACAGGCACCTACCCCCTAACAATTTACCCAGGTTCAAACTACTTTGTATTTACTTTGTTTACGTTTTGAATTTCTCTTTTCTGGATGCATGTTGTTTTCTCTCTGATAGACTATATGCTCCTTGAGGGCAGGGACTATTTTTTTTATCCTTGTAGCCTCAGTGCCTGACATATTATCTACCATATTGCAGGCACTTAATAAAGGCCTGATTGAATCCAATATACCCTTCACTTTCCTAGATCTGAGCCCCCATTATTCTCCAGGCCTAGACAATTTTGACAACCTGTTTGGATAGAAAACCTGAAAAGATGTAGCTGTTAGAAATGACCCTGAAAGGAAGAGAACATCGCAGCAAATCACTCCCACCCATCCTGCTCAGCAACCCATGGAGGAAAGATTCCAATCTTCTCATACTGAAATGTCACATACTTTCAATTAAAGAACAACAGCAATTTCAGTCTTGACAAATAGCAAAAATACAAATACTGATGAAAAAAGATGAATGGTGGAAACAATTCTCGAGTTTATAGGACATTTTCGAATGTCATTAACTGTGAAATCAAAGAGATAAATATCAGATGCCCTTGGGGAAATAACCAGGGCCTGGACTCCAGATCCCTGCTCTTGACTCCAGAAAGGGGGACTTCTATTTTCCAAGAACTGGAATAAGAGAGCAAAGTGTCCATGCCTTTCTGCTAGTACCTAGTAATTCTGAGGGCAGTGTAATTTAAAAATCCTACTAAGCTGTGCTATCTGTGTGAGAAGGTTCTCTCTCGCATCCAACTAAACCCCATTAGACTATATTTCTGGCCCTTCTTGCTGAGATGCTGTGTTGGACCTAACAATTTTTCCATCCCTGTGGAGCAAATTGTAGCTGGTGTTCTCATGAATAAAAATTAATCTCTGTTGGCTCTTTGGGACCAACCTCCCAGGACTCCCAATTCTGATAGATATAGGCTCTTGACAACAGGGGTCATTACATTTTTTTGTCTTTATATTCTCTTTGTCTTTTGTATTCTAGAACAGTGTTTTCAACCCAGTAAGTTTTTAATAAATGTTTGTAGATCAATCAGTTAATTTAAATGAACCACTTTTCCAACATTTTGTTTAAGATCTAGTGCAGTGGTTTAAATATTAGGTCCTGAAAAAGCTCAGGATCTGGGGCAGAGCAGAGATGAGCTTTTCAAAAGAATTTGGCAAATGTGAACAGGTTTTAGCTGCTTCTTCTGTACCACTTCCAGATCTGTTGGGGTAAAGCATATAGAACTCAGGAGAATGTCCAGTTTCCAAGGAGCGTCCCCACCTGCTATTTATTACTTCTCCCATACCTGATCTCATAGTCTTTGTACTGCTTGGATTCATTTATAATACAATACGTGTTCTGTTTATCTTTGTGAATGTCTTATTTACCTTGCTAGATTTTAAACTCCAAGATGGCAGAGAACATGTCTTTCCTACATTCATATTAACCGTAGTGTCCTCAATATCACATTACATATGTTCAGAGTCCTAACTATGATGGAACAGCCAGGTTCTTGCCTTAGGATGCCAGATTTAGAGGAAGCTCCTGACACTTCTATCCCTTCTGAAGCAAAAGACTAGCACTTGATTAGCAAGAATTAATAGTCAAAATATTAAGTGACCAAGAGCTCTACTCTGCATACACACACACACACACACACACACTCTACAGCAGCCTCCCCAGAAGTCTTACAGCAGTCTCCCAGGATCTTTCCTCCCACACAAGGTGGTATTCTGTCCTACCTGAGGGTATCTTTTGTACTTCTTGTCAGGAAAACAGTTTATGGTCCTTTTCCTAAAGTTATATATTCCTAGTCATAGTTCTGCATGTGAGTAGTCATTTAATATAGGTTTGCTGAATGAGTGGGTGAATTAATGGATGAGTGAATCAATGAATTAAAAAATTTGAAAACTACCATTCCAGTGGAGAAATCATTATATTTGTGGAAACTCATGAAACATTTTGAAGAGCTGTTCCTTGTCTTTAGAAGCTTATAATCATAGGAGTTTTAGGAGAACTTGTTTATGGCTCCAAAAAGAAAACTGTTTATTCATGTTTCTGTGTTTATCATATTTTTGCTTATAATATTACTACGAAATTACTAAGAAAACCAAGAAAATAGAGAGGATTTATTTTACAAGGGCTATGGTTAGCCACAAAGAAAACAAATCAAGCTAGAATGGCAAGAGGGTCCCATGGCACACAATTAAGAGGCAAGTAGGTAGACTCTGCATTAAAATTTGGAATATCCTTTGTTGGAGGGGTATCAAATGGTCTTAAGAGTCCTTTACCAAGATGGTAAACCTAGCAAAGTCCTTCGTAGGGTGATGTCTCCTGAAGGTTTCTGCCTTTCTGAAAATGTCACCAAGGGTCATTCCATCTCTGCTCCTGTGGCCTCTGTGGTCAGCACAGTCAAGTTACCATCTTTCTCCTCTTGCATTTTAGCCTGTGCATAGAACCTTAGGATGGCAGAAAGAGGCGTGGGGAGGGGGAAGGGAATGCATGCTGAAAAGTCATCCAGCACATCACCATCTCTCCCTCACATCCAGAAAAAAGAGACCTGAAATATCAGAAAAAGGAAAATAGGAAAAAGGAACTTAAAAATTATTTTACAAACAATTCCAATAAAATCCAGTGAGTGCAATTTGCAATGGTCATTTGTGTGATTCAGCCGCCACACTGCCTCCTTGCCTTTTTACCCACACACTCAAAATAATTGAAATATATTTTCTTAGAGTCACTTCAGGTCAGTCATATATCTTGGAAACTTAGTGCTTTACAAATATTAAGCCATGGTAAGTCCCACGAATGTGAAACCTACAAGGATAGGAAGTGGGATCAATTCTTCCCACCCCAATACAATTGCCTAAATATCTCTATGTCATGTATCACATCCCAGATGGTTTCTGGAAATCATTCCCAATGGAGAATTCCCATAGTAGCACATCACTGTGGTAAATTCATTGTCTTGGGTACCAGCCCAGCTACGCTGATGATTCTATTAAACACTAATAGTCACCTGGCCACCAAAATGCATTTTTTTCCTTAGGCTCATGTCTGGAACATATATCCTGAATAAACACTCTCTGAAGAATAATGCTATGATAGTTGAATTCAATATTACAACAGGAAAAGGGTTTAGGCTGGATTGAGCTGCCTATTTCTAACTTGGGTAATGACCTCATGGAATTTCAGATTTTCCCTCCCCACCTCCATTGCTTGAAACTCTACTGTCAGATTTCCTGGGAGATCTTCTTTATTTTCCACTACAATCCCTATCCATGCAGTCATCCTGTGTTCTGACTAAAGCCAAGGCTTTTAGATGCCATTTGTCTTTCAGGCTCTTCTCCAAATGGTTGGATAGTTTCTTGTCCCAATGCCAGTCTGGCTTTTACTCTAGTTTGATCTGTGACTGCCCAATGAACAGTTAAGCCTCCAGCAGCGCACTTGTACATGCTGAAATTACTTTTCCAGTTTAATCCTTGCTCCTAAATCATCATCATCATTATCATCACCAGCACCATCAAAAAGGGGGTTATGTGTCTCCAAACATATGACGCTCCTCATGGTCACCATACGGTTTCAGTAAAACAGACGTTTAGTGTATTGGACCTTCCCATCTCTTAGGTTTACAGAACTATAAAGAACAAGTATTCAAGCATATGGATGAAAAATGTAAGAAAAGAAAGTGAGAAAAATGAGCATGCAAGCCAATGAAGCCAACCAACAAGTGAAAAAGGGAAAAGAAAGAAAACAAGACTGAAAATGACCATATATGTGTCTACTAACTTCCTTTATTTACTGATTAAAGATGTCAATATCAAAACTAATATCTGAGTTGCCACATTCTTTTCAATTTTCTTTGCTATGCCTATGACATTGCTGTTAGCTTTATCTTTAACAAGATTGTATTACTGTTTTCTTCATTCTATGTTATTTCTCATATGTTTCTTTGAATACTTTATATTCATCCTTTCTTATCATCTGATAAAAGATCATATTCACATGCCCCAATCTGTCCAAACATTTGCCCTCTTAAGGACACCTAATTTGTATCTAGTTTGTTTTTTTCTATTACAAATAGTAGTGTTAGGAATAGTTTTATATAGATAGGTCTTTTCCTCCTGTCAATTATTTCCTTGTGAAGAATTGTTGCTTCAGTGTATTACTGTGTCCAGCTACGACATTTTTGTAACCTGATATATTATTTTATATGGCTTTCTCAAAAAGTTGGACTAATTCACAACCAGAAGAGTGTGTCTGACTTAACATAGTCATCCAAACATTAAATCTTTTTTTAACCTTTGCCAATTTGACAGAGGTTGAGAGAAATCTCAGAATAGTTTTGCTTGTATGTGTGTCATTATTAGAGGCTTTAAACATTTTTTTAACATTATCATAAAGAGTTCTCATTCCTTCTTTCAAGAATTTCCAATTCACCTCTTTCAACCATTTATCAGTTCTGGAATGTCTTTTTTTTATTTTTATAACATTTTATTTTTGGAGAGGGAAGGGCAGGGCAATTGGGGTTAAGTGACTTGCCCAAGGTCACACAATCAGTAAGTGTGTCAAGTGTCCGAGGCTGAATTTCAACTCAGGTCCTCCTGACTCCAAAGCCAGTGCTCTACTCACCGTGCCACCTAGCTGCCCCTGGGGAATGTCTTACTCTGACAAACGTGAGTCAGAATATTTTTATTGTTACACTGTTAGCAAAGGTTGCTGATACAAAGATTTTGCCCCCAGTTTTGAACTATCTTATTTTGAATATTTTGCTTTTTGTTTTTGTTTGTCATACAATTTTATTTTAGTGTAAAATCCTTCCACTTCCTGTGTTTTAATTTCCTCTAATGCCTGCTTGTTAAGAGTGGTTGCCTTTCCCACAGTTGTAAGGGACGAATGTGTAATAGTGTATACTTTGTAAAAGAAAATAGGTCTTGATCCATTTTAAAGTTAAACTGTTATAGCAAGTGGAGTGAACATTTGGTCTGTGCCCACAATTCTCAACTATTATTCATTTCCCCTAAATTTTGTTGAATAGTGAATGCTTTCCCTAGTATGTTTTGATCTTAAGTATGTAAAGTTTATAAAAACACTATACTACTGTTTACTGTCTTCTAATTCTATTTTTTTTCTTATGAGGATGATCTACATAAGAGGGAGCATAAAAGAGATACTAGTGAGCTGGACTTGGAACAAAGAAGGCTTGGGTCCAAATCCTACCCCTGACCCATCCTGCTTGTGTGACCCTGGACAAAGTGATGTAACTTCTAAATGTTGTAGGCAACTCTGGAAGATTGTAAATTGCAGGGAAGGTATCAACCTACATGGAGTAGAGAGAGTTTCCTCAGAAGGAACTTCCCTATAAAAAGGAAAGCCTAGTTCTAGCCCCTATCTAGTCTCTGTCCTAATCTACAGGTTCATCAAAGGCATCTAGAGGAAGGTATAAGTAGAGGACAAGAGAAGATGGTGGCTGGAAAGCAGGGACTAGCATGAGCTCCCTGCCAAGTCTCTCCAAAAACCTATAAAAAATGGCTCTGAACTAATTCTAGAACTGCAGAACCGACAAAACAACAGAGGGAAGCAGGGCTTCAGCCCAGAACAGCCTGGACGGCCTCTGGGTAAGGTCTATCCCATATGGAGCTGGGAGTGGAGCAGAGCAGAGCCCAGCGTGAGCAGTGCAGACCAACCAGACCAGGAGCAGGGCAGAGCTTGCCCTAGCACCCAGAATCAGTGAGCTGTGGCAGTTACCAGACTTCTCAACCCACAAACACCAAAGACAACAGAGAAGGTTAGTGGGAAAAGCTGCTGAGGA
>JAQQSZ010011367.1:0-12271 GCA_028646595.1 Phalanger gymnotis | reverse complement strand
AACAAACTTTGGCACCTTTGTCCTTTCTATGAGCTCACGACCTCCTAGGCAGGAGAGAATTTCTCAGAAGCCCAGCCAAGGCTATGAAAGGCAGGGCACATTCTCTCTATGAGAATAGTTCTAAAGTCAGCCATGGGATGAGTCAGATCCTCGACTCACTTTCCTTTGTCCTTTCAATCAGTCCCAAAGCCCCAAAGTGTAGAGAGCCAGAAGAGGTAACAGATCACGTCTGGATTACTCATAGGTCACCACCTTCTCAAAGCTGGGGCTCAGCCCAATGTTGGACTGTTCCATCTCCTCTCCAGAAACATTGCCCACCTAGATAGAGATGCTTCTGCCTGAAGCCCATTCTCCAGATAGGCTGGGATCACTACGATGGGCGTAGCCACAGCACGCGTCACTCCCAACTCAACTTTCTCTCACGACTGCTCTGTTTCCTCCCTCCTCTTTCCCAGCTCCTATGTTTTGTCTTCCCTATTAGAATGTAAGTTCCTTGGGATTAGGGACCATCTCGTTTTTAATTTTTTTTTGCATCCCTAGCATTTAGCATAGTGCCTGGCACATAGTAAGCACTTAATAAGTGATTTATCTGTGTGTCTAAGAGACCACCCCCCCAAAAGAAAAGAAACATCCCTAACATGTGTCAGAGGTGGTATATTTCCTGTGCAAAAGGAAGAGGAAGCGGGGAAGGGGTCTTGGAGCTGTCATTCAGTCATCAAAGAATAGGCTCAGGCTGAAAAGATTGGCATAGTCCTCCTGTCAGCTGTAAGGAATATGCTTTGTTTTGTTTCTCTTTTTCTTTTTTTCAGTAGAAAATGTGGGTGAGTGGAAGAGAGAGAGAAAATGCTTATTAATTGGGGAAAAATAATTTTAAAATAAAAAGAACATCTTGTAATAAATTTCACTGGGGCATTTAAGTGTTGGGTGTTCTTTGTTTTTTTTGTTTTTTTTTTTTTTTACCTTCCTAGCGTGGACCCACTCATTTGGAGAGGTTTTTGCCACCAAATGTAGGAAAATAAATGGATCGGAAAAATCAATCATCCCCTCATTTTAAAATTCTTGGAACTCACACAAATAGCCCCCACTCAGATGGCTGCAGTGAGTGGCCCTTAATTCAACCCCTCCCTCTATGTCTGAGGAAACTGAGGCCCAGAAGAGCTTAGAAGCCTGTCCCAAGATCACAGAGGTTTTAGGCATCAGAGCTGGGATTTGATCCCAGTCCCCTGATTACAAATAAATCATTCTTTCTTTTACACAATGTTGATTTTGTTGGTGTAAGTATTCCCTCTACCCACTGTAGTTTGTGATCCCTCCGTGATTAAGGAGGTGGTCTTTAAGAGTTAATATGGCTAAAAAAAATTGTCATTCTGCAGCTGACTTGGTGATACACTGTTCAACATGTGGCTGGTCCTTAGGTTGGCTGGTCCTTGGGTATATATGCACACCCAATTACAGGTATGTAATAGGGTGTAGTTATTATCGATGGGCCTGGGGCCTAAGATCAAAGGATTTAGACCTAGAAGGGGCCTTAGAGATCATCTATTTGAACTCTTGCCTTTTTCATGTGGCCCATGGTCCCTTCCTACAAGGGGTTCAGCTCTGGGCTTAAATAACCCAGATTCATCCCAGAAAGGTCTGGGGCTGACCCCAAGTAGGAGAGGGGGACAGGTCAGACTTCTCTGATTTCTGTGCCTGGCCAATTGTCCCCACCCCAGAGTAGCTCCAGGTTTTCCCCAAAAGGAGTCCTTCTAGAATAGGTTCCCGGTGTGTAATAATGGATCTCACATACAGGACAAGTCCTTAAAACACAAAAGTCTCTTAAACATTTATCGACAAATTGTTGTTGTTTAGTTGGGTCCCCTCTTTGTGACCCCATTTGGAGTTTTCTTGGCATAGCTACTGGAGTGGTTTGCCATTTCCTTCTTCAGCTCATTTTCCAGATGAGGAAACTGAGGCAAACAGGGCTAAGTGACTTGCCCAGGGTCACATAGCTAGTAAGTGTCTGAGGCCAGATTTGAACTCAAGGCCTCCTGACTCTAGGCCCAAGGCTCTATCTACTACACCACCTAGCTGCCCCTTTATTGACAAATACAGAAACATAAAACAATATTATATTTACACTCTCCCTGGAGGTAAAGAAAAGCTTGTGGGACCTCATCAGTAGCTGGGACTGCTGTTTCATGTTGACCTTGGACTTGCACTGTCTAAGTAACTCACAAGGACCATATCTCCTGGTCAGCTGGGCATGGCTTTCAGACCTTCAAGGCTCGGGATAATCCTATTGGTGGTAGCCTTCTCTAAAGAATATGGTGTTGCAGTCCATTCCCCGCTGGACAGCCAGCCCCCAACTCAGAAACTCAACTTTCCAAACTCATGAGATTAACACCGGGGCTAGAAATGCCAGTTTCTCAGGAAAACTTACGGCTATGGTGTGAGACAGGATTTGAACTCAGGCCTTCTAAGTCCAGCTGTCTGTCTACTTCAACACCTAACTTCCCTAAAGGTGGATGTCCCCCACGGCTCTGTCCTGGGACCTTTTCTCTTTATGCTCTCACCCGATGATCTCCTCAGTCCTGGCGTATTCCTGATCACTTCCAACCATATGACTCGCAGATCTATAAATCCAGCCCTAGTCTGCGGAGCTCCCACCCCACATCGCCGCCTGCCTGCTGGACCTTTTGAACTGGATGTCCCATAGACATCTCAAACTCGACACATCCAAAACTGAACCCGTCGCCTCCCCCACAAAAACCCTCTCTTCTTCCAACCTTCCCTATTTATGGTGCCATCGTCCTTCCAGTGACCCAGGCACACAAGCCCAGTGTCAAGTCTGACTCCTCGTCCTCACACTGACCAGCTCTGAGGACTCCTTTTGTTCCTATCTCTATAACATCTCCCAGATCCACCCTCTCCTCTCTTGCCTCTTCAGACCCTCAGCACCTTTCCTTCGACTATTACAATGGCCTTCAGATTGGTGTCTGGGCTTCAACTCCCCCATGCCCAGCACAGCCCCTGTCTCTACACCAATCCACCCTCCATACAGATGACTTGATGCGACCAATAAAGCGTAGACCTGACTGTGTCACCTCTGTCCTCAGTAAGCTATAATGGCTCCTTATTACTTCTAAGATCCAGTGACAAGGCCTCAGTTTGACATTTGAAGCCCCATTTAGCCTGTTCCACCTCGTCCTACTTACAGATTATTCTGCTCCATGCACTTTATTGTCCAGCCATGACGGCCTGCTTCCTGCTCGTGACATACCAGGCGCCACTTTCTCTCTCTGGGCCTTGTACTGACTGTCAGCTAAGCTTTAAATTCTCGCTCTCCTTTTTTTTCTTTTTTGGTGGAGGGTGAGGCAGGGCAATTGGGGTTAAGTGACTTGCCCAAGGTCACAGAGCTAGGAGTGTGTCAAGCATCTGGGGCTGGATTTGAACTCTGGTCTGCCTGACTCCAGGGCCGGTGCTCTCCTTGCTGCCCTCTCCCTCTCCTTTCTTACCTCCGCTTCTTGAAGTACCTGATTTCCTTTAAAATTCAGCTCAGATGCCTCCTGGTGCCTTCCCACACCACTTCCTTTCAGTTTTATATGCACTTCGCACGTGCCTCTAAAGCTACTTGCTGTGTGTCACCCCACTTGGAATGTAAGCCCGAGACCTGAGAATTCCAGTCAGAGCAATCACCAGCCGTGACTTCAGAGGCCTGAGGACGAAGTGTGCTGCCCACTTCCTAACAGAGGGCCAATAGACCGAGCACACACACACACACACACACACACACACAGATGCACACACACACAGACGCACACACATATCTCTACATATGAAGAGAGAGATAGATTGTTCAGTTGTGTCTGACTCTTCATTTGAGGTTTTCTTGGCAGACTGCTGTTTCATGTTGACCTTGGACCTGCACTGTCTAAGGAACTCACAAGGTCCATATCTCCTGGTCAGCTAGGCATGGCTTTCAGACCATGGTTTGCCATTTCCTTCTCCAGTTTATTTTCCAGATGAGGAAACTAAGGCAAACAGGGTTAAATGACTTGTCCACGGTCACCCAGCTATTAAGTCTCTGAATCTGGACTTGAACTCATGGCTTCCTGATTACAGGCCCAATGTTCTATGCACTGTACCACCTAGGAGAGAAGGTGAGGGAAGGCAGGAAGAGAGAGAGAGAAGACAGAGACAGAGCAAGAGAGAGAGAGAGAGAAGGCCAATACAGGAATTTTTTTACTTGGCTATGAATATTTATTACAAGTTTTTCTTTTTCTTTTTTTTTCAATGGAGGATTGAGGTGGAAGAGAAAAATGTTTACTAATTGAAAAAGTATTTTTAGTTGATTTTTTTAAGCTCCTTTTGAGAAGCGGCTGTCTTGGGAATGGACTGTGCAAAGTACTTTATAGATATTTAGTTTGATTTTCACGACAACCTGTGAGGTAGATAGATGCTATTATGATCCCCATTTTAAAGTTGAGGAAGCTGAGGCAGACAATGGTCAAGTGATTTGTTCAAGGTCACACAGCTAGGTAAGGGTGTAGGGCTTCATTTGAACTCAGGTCTTCCTGACTCTAGGCCCAGCACTCTGCACTGTGGCGCCACCTAGCGGCCTCCTGCTTATGCGTTTGTATCCCCAGCGCCTCTCCCAGTGTCCTTCACATAGTAGCTACTTCATGAATGATTTATTGACGAATCCCAGGAGAGATGGGGCTGTTTCTCCTCAGTTCATTTTATAGCCCATAAAGTTGGTGACTCTTCCCAGCTGTCATCAATCATCTTCCACACATCCTCCCCACCCCTAGAAAGCACCAATAAGTAACTTGCCCACGGTCATATGAGTAATAAGCAGCAGTTTTCAACTTCATACAAATACAAGCAGGAAAATAGCCCCTGCCCTTAAGGACCTTACATTCCCATGAGGAAAACAACATAAAAAGGTGGTAGGGAAAACCCTGAGAGGAGTGGAGCCCGAGGAAGAGGAGTGATGCCATGGCTTCCGTGGGTGTTATCCTCAAAATGGTGGATCTGGGAAGAACCAGCCAATCAGAGGAAAAGGCCATAGGGCAGGGGAGTGCTGGAACCCCCAGAAACTCTCAGAAGTCCCTAAATTTTTGGTGTGAGCAAGTAGACCTCAGAAACCCACAAATGCTACAAATCTGGGCTTAGTTTATTGTTTTATTGTCTAGACTTAAGAAAGTGAGGGAGAAAATGTTAATAATGCAAATTCAATTTAAAAATATGTCTGGCATGAATTTCTGCCCCTCCCCCCCAATCTGGTTGTTAAACATTTATCAAGATTCTACAGAATGTACTTCCAGTGTGAGATGCCCAGGGGTAAATAGAGTGTGAAGAGGTTTCTGAGGCAGATGGGAAAAGGCTAGCCTGGAGCCTGGAAAGGAATGAAGACCTAAGACCTGTCTGATTCCAAATCCAGAGCCCTTTCAACTAAACCACACTGCCTGCCATGGTAGCGAGTTCCAACGGCCTGCACGCCTAGATGTGGGTCCCACCACTGATTGAGGTCCTTCTCCCCCAGCCCCAGCTTCTTGGAACTGGGCAGGGCAAGTCTAATTGTTCCACAAATAAGACACTCCATCCCTCCACTCTTGGCATTGCCTCTGGCTGTCCTCCATAGCTGGAAGCTCTCCCTTTTCTACTCCAACTGTTGACCTCCCTGGCTTTCTTTAAGTCCCAACTAAAATCCCATCTTTTACTAGAAACCTTCCCCAACCCCTCTTGATTCTAGTGCCTTCCCTCCATCGATTATTTCCTGTTTCGCCTGGATGTAGTTTGTTTTGTGTATATTTGTTTGCATGTTGTCTTCCCCATTAGATTGTGAGCTCCTTGAGGGCAGGGACCGTCTTTTGCCTCTTTTTGTATCCCCTGCTTTTGGCACAGTGCCTGGTGTGTTGTAAGTACATAATAAATGTTTATTACCTGATTTATTGGTTGATTGAATTCACCTCTCTGACTTTTCCTGGGAGGCTCAGAAGGAAATTCTCTTCTGCTTGGGGCAGCTCACCTCTGACACCCTGAAACTAGTCCCCAAAATCCTGAACCTGATTCAGTTGCACTCAGGGATTTTCACCCAAACCATCTATAATCCAGCAAATCCTGGGAAGGGAAGATGACTAAAGAATCAGCATGACTACGTTTTCCAGATGCAGAGAGCTCGCCTCTTCCATTTGCTCTCTGAGAGTTTTGGGTTTTGTTTCAGTTCCAGGAAGGATTAACTAACCCTTCAGGGACCTGTCTGTAAAAACAAGATGGAGCCCATTAGAAAAATGATTCCCTCCAGTCACAAAAGTGTCTCTGGGTTAAACAGGAACCCTCCTCCGGCCCAGACTGTGGATTTGGAAAACTTCCTAATCACTTCAGAATGTTCCCTGGGTTAAAAATGTACGGCTGTATTAAATCACCAAAGGAGGAAGACCCCTTGGTCAACCAGGGCCTACTCCTCCTTCCACCAGCCAGGCCCAGGGGGCCTGACTCTCTGGTGCCCTCTTAGGGTTTCTCCCTGCTCTCACCTCCCTACTCCAGCCAGAGACTTGGAAACTGTACCCAGCCTTTCTTTACCTTCTTTTTAAAAATAATATTAATATCGAAGCACTACAAGGGGTTAGAATGACAAGGGGAACCTTTGTGCCTGCCAAGGCCAGCACAGGTAATCCTGGTCAAGCGCCTCAGGAACTAAGCCTTCATCTCATTTCCACTGTCTCTTTTCAGACCAGGCACCTTTCCTCTAGGCCTTGGCATGGAGTCAGAAATGCCCAAAGCTGGTAGCTCCTTCTCCTTGCTCCCTCTGGGAGAAACTATGAGCTTTTCCACCCTCCCTGCCTTTGCTCACATGGCTCCCTGATGCCTGGGATGCCTTTTCCTCTATCCTCTTTCCTGTTTAAAGACTCCCTTTCTTCAGGATCCAGATCACCTGCCACCTCCTCCACAAAACATGCCACAAGCCCTTCAGTCAGAACTCACATCCTCACCCAGCTCCTTTTCTGATCATAATAATAATAACTTGCATTTAATAAGAAGCCTTAGGGTTTGCAAAGTGCTTTGCTTATATTTTTAAAATGTTTATCTTAACAAGCCTCCCCTGGGGGGGGGCTCCTATTATCCCCATTTTACAGATGAGGTAAACTGAGGCTGAGGGAGGTTATGCAGTTTGCCCAACAATCACCCAGCTAGCATCTGAGGCTGGCTCTACCTGCCTTCTCACACACCTACATGGAGGACTATTTAAAGCACCTTCAAACACTACATAAATCCTAGCAGTTGTTCTATTACTATCTGGCCCTCCCCATTTTCTGCTTTGTATTACTGTTATTTGTGTGCCCTCTACTGAATTCTAGGGGGCAGCTAGGTGGCACCATAGTGCATAGAGGGCTGAGCCTGGAATCAGGAAGACTCTTCTTCCTGAGTTCAAATCTGGCCTCAGGCATTTACTAGCTGTGTCACCTTGGACAAGTCATTCAACCCGGTTTGCCTCAGTTTCCGCATCTGTAAAATGAGCTGGAGAAGGAAATGGTCAACTGCTGCAGTATCTTTGCCAAGAAAACCCCAAATGAGGTCACGAAGAGACAGACACCACTGATTCTAAGCCCTTTGAGGGCAGGGACTGGGTCTTACTTATTTTTATTTTTAGTATTTTATCAACTGAGATGATTTTAGCAAAGCTCTTTGTACTGGCACACAGTAGGTGCTTGATAAGTGCTTATTCCCTTCCTCTCCTCTTCTGTCTCCCAAGTACCTAGCCATTTGTTCTCCTGTGACTGCATGCAAAATCAGTGTTGGCTGATCCCCAGTCTTCTTGCCTCCCACATTCTGTCCCACGAGAAATCCCAGGCCCCAAGTGGGGAAAATTGGTGTGGATCAGCCCTCTCCCAAGGCTAGTTCATTCATGCCCAGAGGGACTTCCAGACTGGCAGTCTCCCATCTTCTGCCTCTCCCATCCGGGCTAGAGGCACTCAACTCTGCCTTAGCTCATGTCTTCACACCCTTTATGATAATAGTGACTCATTTCTGACTCTGTGGGGTTTACAAGGCACTTTCTTCCCATTAACTGTGTGAGGAAGGCAGTGAAAGTAGTATAGTCTTGTTTTTTCTTTTTTTTTTTTTACACATGGGGAACTTGAGGCAGAGAAAGAAAGAGACAGAGAGTGAGAAGAATGGAGGGAGAGAGAGGGAAAGAGAGAGACGGAGACACAGACAGAGATAGTGAGAGACAGAGAGACAGGGTGAGAGAGACAGAAAGTGAGACAGAGACTGACAGAATCAGAGAGAGTGAATGAGAGGGAGAGAGACAGAGACAAAGAGGGAGGGAGACTGAGAGGGAGAGAGACAGAGAGACAGGGGGAACGAGAAGTCATGCAAGCCCACAAGTCATCGAGCTTGCTCTTTGCTTTCCCTGAGTCCTCAGAACTGGCCCTCGCTCTTGGTTAAGCCATTATTAGAAAGGCTGTAGAGGGTTTCCGTTATTATTCATGTTGTAAATGCACATGTCCTCTTTGAAATACAAACCCTGTGCAAGTAGGGAAGGTTTGTGTGTGTGGCCTCATTATCATGTCGCCGAAGGTGGAAAGCCCTTTGGACAAACAGGATGTCCTCTCCTTCCAGCAGGCAGCCCCAGGGCCTGGCTCCCCAGCGCCCCTTCAGGTGTTTCTCCCATCTCTCACCTCCCAGGGCTGGGCTGAGCTCCTACTACCAGAAATATTGTATTCATACCCTGTCACTGCCATCACCCAGCATGGAAGACTGCAGGTGCTTGACCACCACTGATTAATCGCCAATTGGGTGAGGAAGGAAGGCCTTGGCAACTTGGTGTCATAAAGATAACCCCAAGTGTTCCCTTAGACCTCTCCTAGATAAAATAGAGAAGAGAACTCGAAGAGAGAATCAGAAAGAAAATAAATAAAAAAAAGAAAGTGGTAACTTATCAAAGTAGAGGACTCTTTAAAAACTAGAAAATAGAAGATACCTGATGTATGCATATGTGTGTATATGTGTGTACATGTGTATATGCATACACAGATGTGTACACATGCATACACAGACGTGTCTGTATATGCACGTGCATGTGTGTATACATACATACACATACATATATGCACATTTACAAATATATAAAATCTGATCTGGAACACAGGAAAAGGAGAGATTATTTAAGAACTCCCAGAAAACACTGATTTTTTTTTTTAAAAAAGCCTAGGCACTAAGTTTTAAGAAACCAGCTGTCCAATTCTGTGACTTCCGTGATGAGTTCTAGCTTTACCTCAGAGACCAGTACAGGTCTCCAGACTCAATGATCACCGTGTGCTTTAAGGAAAGGAAAGGAGCCTGGTTTGAGAGAGGAGCATCTCCTTTGCCGTTGGACCTAAATCACTGGAAGTACCAAGTTACCAAGTACCAGGCTTGTTATTCTACCATATCATAGTCCCTTACTGCTATTCCATTTCTAGAGCCATGTGCTCCAATATCAGCCCAGCAGCTCTTCGTGATCTGGCAGAAGGCTGTGTTGCAGGATTGTTTAATTCTTCCTAAAAGCCAGGGTTCACCATTTCTCACCCCTTGGCCGTGCAGAGATTCTCTCCATTGCTGATGTCTCTCAGTAGAACAAGTGATCCCAATCTCTTTCCATGGCTGGGGCCGATACCGGGAGTCAGCCAGTCAACAGGCATTTGTTAAGTACTTCCTGTGTGCCAGGTGCTGAGTTAACTACCGAGGATAGATGCAAAGAAAGACAAAAAGAAAAATCAGAAACAATCTCTGTTCTCAAGGGATTATTCACCATCTAATAGGAGAGGACAACGTACAAACAAGATATAAACAGGATTGACTAGGGAAGCAGCTAAGGTTAAAGAGGTTTGATTGAATAACTCATTTTGACTACTATAAATATCCAAATTAGCTATGAAGGACATAGGTCTGCACCCAGAGAAAGAACTGATAAATACAAGTGTGTATTGAATGGTTTTACATACATATCCATATTTGTGTCTAATGGTAACTATGGGGGTAGGGGAGGGAAAAAACGAAAAAAACGTACATGATAACTTTATTGTGTATTTTAAAAGAATACCAAGTTTATGTAATAGATTTGTAGTTTCGTGTGCAATCATCTTTTTAAAAAACCATGTTATGGAAATGCTTGTTTTATTCCATAAATTAAAAATAAATAATTCAGAAAATAAAAATTAAAAGGTTAAGGAGGACTGGGAAAGGCTTCTGTAGAAGGCAAGACTTTGGCTGAGACTCGAAGGAAGCCAAGAAAGCCAGAGATGAAGGGGAAGAGGACTTTAGGCAGAGCGGACAGTCAGTGAAAATACTCAGTCAGGTGATGAAGTGTCCTCTGTTAGGGGACAGCGAGAAAGGCAGTGTCACTGAAAGGAGGAGAATGTGGAGGGGAGGAAGGTGTAAGAAAACTGGAAAGGTAGGAAGGGGCCAGACGGTGAAGAACTTTAAAAGCCCAACAGGATTTTTAATTCATGTTAATAAGGAAGGTCCAGCAAAGGAGACTAAGAAGGAATATTCTAAGAGTAAGAAGGGGAATGAGAGAGTGATGTCTTGAAGATCTAGAGAGATAAGAAAATATTAAGGAGCGGAGGTTTATCTTATCGACATTATCAATGAGCTTCTTTAGCCAGAGGAGATATAATAGAAAAATAGTTAGAGACGATGGAGGCAGCTAGGTGGTACAGCACGTAGACCACTTGCCCCGGAATCAGGAGGACCTGAGTTCAAATTTGGCTTCAGACATTTATTAGCCGTATAACCCTGGACAAATCACAACTCAGTTTCCTCATCTATAAAGTAAGCTGGAAGAGGAAATGTCAAACCTTTCTGGTATCTTTGCCAAAAAACCAAAACAAAACCCCAGTGTTATCACAAGGATTTGAACATAACTGACCAACAACAAAATAATTCACATAAAAGAAGTCCTCAATCATTTTTTAAGAGTGTAAGGGAGCCCTGAGACCAAAAGTTTGTGAATTGCAGGGCTAGAGCATAGATCACATATATAAGTAAGACCAAGAAAATAAGGAATCTTCAAAAGTCACAAAAGTAGTAATGCCCAATTAACAATCAATAAATGGTCAGAGGAAATAAACAGACTTTTCAAAAGAGGAAATATAAATTGCTAATAATCACTTGAAAAAATGTTCAACCTTGCTGATAATCAGAGTTGTAAATTAAAACTACTTTGAGGCGCCTATTATACTAGAAAAAAATTAAAAGCAACAAAATTCAGTGTCGGAAGGGTTATAAGAAACAGGTACACTTATTTATTACTGGTAGAATTGCAAAATTGTAAATTTTCGATCGGATGGTTAGGTGGCACAGTAGATGAAGTAATAGGCCTGGAGTCAGGAAGACTCTTTTTGAATTCAAATCTGCTGGGTGACCCTGGGCAAGTCACTTAATCGCGTTTGCCTCATTTTCCTCATCTGTAAGATAGCAAACTGTAATCTGTAAAGCAGCATACCACCCCAGTATCTTTGCCAAGAAAACTCCGAATGGGGTCACAAAGAGTCAGACACAACTAATCAGCTGAACAGCAACAACAAAACAGGTGGTGAACAAATTAAATGAAGGCTTTTTGAGGATGGGGGAGACATAGACAGTAGGGAAGCAGACTTTAGACAGGGAGAGACTGAACATAAGTGAGAGAGTAGGGACGACAGAAGGAGCTGTCTGCTGGAGAAGTGGGATGGAATGAGATCATTTGTGCACGTAGAGGTGTGTGCTTTGGCTAGGAGAGGGGCCACCTCTTTATACACGACAAGGAGGATGTCTTAGGAAAGGACCGAGGGGCAGAAGGATTGGAGGGAGAGGTGAGGATGAAGAACAGGGTTTGGAGTTTCAAGATGAGGGAAAGTGGGATGATTATAGATAATGATCAGATAAAGGAATTTCAGGACATGAACATGGAAGTGGAAAACTTGTGGGCGGGTGATGGCAAGATGAAGGAAATGATCACCTCTTTATGGAGCTCTGGTGAGGTAGAGGAGTAGGTGAGGAATTGGAAGGTTACGGTATTTGAGGGAGTATCAATATGTATGGTGAAGCGCCCAGTATAAATATTGCAGGAGCTGGGGAGGGCTGAAACTATGAGGCAAGCATTGAGGAAGGAAAGAAGGAAGGAAGGAAGGAAGGAAAGAAGGAAGGAAGGAAAGAAGGAAGGAAGGAAAGAAAGAAGGAAGGAAGCAAAGAAGGAAGGAAGCAAAGAAGGAAGGAAAGAAAGAAGGAAGGAAGGAAAGAAGGAAGGAAGGAAAGAAGGAAG
>JAQQSZ010011366.1:0-12271 GCA_028646595.1 Phalanger gymnotis | reverse complement strand
TAGTGATTAGATCCAGAAATTTTAGAGATGGGGAAACTTAGGCTGAGAGGTTATGACTTTCTAAAAGTCACAGAGTTCGTAAGTGTCTAAGGTACAACTTGAACTCAAGTCTCCCTTACTCCAAGTCTAGCTCTCTATCCACTGTGCCACCTGTCTTTTTAAAAATTAATTTCTGAAAGTTTATTTTTTCTTGTATCATTTTTTTCTTTATGTATGTATTGAATCTGAAATTGAACACTAAAAGAAACAAGAAGGGCAGGATTCAATCTGTTTGGCTGTATCTTTCCAAAATTGTGACATGAAGGCTTATTATTATTATTTTTTTTAGTGTAGAGAAATACCTTCGATTCCCAATATTGCTTTATTGTACTACAGTGAATGGAATCCAATATTCTGACAAAGGTCATGAAATTTTGATGACAACTACGAGTTACCGGATCTTCCAGAGTTAATTAGTAATGCTGACATCATTGCAATTTTATACCTAACTCTTCATTATACAAGCAAGCATAAGTTATCTGGTTTGTGGACTATTCTCCTCTTTTCTTTTGTGACTTACACTTTTACTGTCATCCTGATCTGTATCTTGCTACTGGACCCATGTGGCTCTAGAGGAGAAAGTGAGGCTGGTGACTTCGCACAGCCCTCCCTCACTTAAATCCAATTCACTTGCAAGTCATGGCATCACCTTCTTGATGTCATGGTCCTCTTTGAGAATGAAGAACAAACAATAACAACTGCATGTTTACTTATCATTGCTAATTAAGAACAAGAGTTCGTCAATTTATGCTTTACTACCACAGATAAAAGGTTCAGTTGGTCAGTATGATGCTTTAGGATAGTAGGATACGTTAGTAGAGTACTGCCTCAGCACTTATCTGGTCTGGGTTTGAATCTTGGCTCTGCCACTTACCTATATTATCTTGAGCAAGTGACTTACTCTCTCTAGGTTTCAGTTTCCTCATTTGTAGAAGGAGGGAGGCATTAGATGTCCTCTGAGATCCCTTCCAGTTCTAAATATGTGATCTGTGTATTTCCTTTAAAGTTCGGGGACTGGCATACATAAGTATGAATTGGTTGTAAGAAAATATTTTTTTTCCAAGGGTAACGAAATGTAAAATTTGACTTTTGTACAACTGGTTTATTGTCTTTTAGAAACCATGAGGTCTTTATTGATCAGCCACTGTTATCTGTTAATATGCAAACCCTGTAAAGAAAAAATAATAAATGCCTTAAATGTGCCAAGCACAAGTTTTGAAAATAGGGTCCTTTTTCTTTGTTGAATGAATGAAAAAGCATTTATTATGTACTTCCCAAGCTCCTGACACAATGCTAAGTGCTAGACAAAGTCTTTGCACCCTAGGAGCTTGCATTTAAATTTGGGGAAGATTATAACATAGAAAGACGTGAAGACCAGTGAAGGGAGCTTTACTTTGGGGAGTTACAGGTGTAGGGTCCTTTTCAGAAGCAATGGTACAATTTATTTGATTAAATGCTCAGAGTAAGTGGAAGTGGAAAGGGGGAAGGTGGGTTGTGGGATTACGTGTGTAAATGACCAGATTGCCTGAGTTGTCTGCAAGAGGTAGACTGGAATGTGAAGGTAAAGCATGGTATAAAGTTTAGTGCCAGCTCTATCTAATGAGCCAAGTAACGTAGTTTGAACTCAATCACCAGTTTGTCTGGGACTGGGTCAGACATTACAAAGATTAGTTATCACAGAATGGCCATTCTCTTTGAACTATGATAACATACAATTCTGTCATCTAAATACTTTAGATTGCTTCTTGTATTACCACATTCTAAGGGGGTTAAACATTATTGAGCATTAACCCTTGTTCCAGGAGTTCAAGGGTGAGGAAGTTTGCTTTATCCTGTGGCCAATGTGAATGTATCCTGAAAGAAATAAAGCTTCATGATTCAATTTAATTCAACAAATATTTATTAAGCAATGATTATATGCAAGGCATTGTGCTAGCCAGGGGTAGGGAACCTGCAGCCTCAAGGCCACATGTGGCCCTCTAGGGCAGCTCTTTGACTGAAAGGGTTCCCCATCCCTGTAGCTAAGCAGTGTGGATACAAAGACAAATAGAAGACTTTTCCTGATCTCCAGGATTTTATGTCCAACTAAGGCATTTAACAGTTACATAGATTAGCAAATATATAGTAATTTGAAGGAGAAAGCACTAAGGTGGGCAAAGTATGTTATACTAGTGGATGAAGGAGATCAGGAAAACCATTAGGCAGGAGAAATCATTTGGATTTCTGGAATTTTTAAAAACTAGGTTGTATAAACAACATGGAGTTTTGAAACATAAGAAAAGAACATATGGCTTCCAGTAGCCAATTACCAGTATTAATTTTTTCATCTTTTAAAGTTTTTGCTTCTTCTAACCTCTGTGAAGCATAATTGACTGGAATTAGACAAGTTAGCTTCATCCTGACTGATTATGTGTGGTAAAAATGGCAGTCCTGGTTTGATGCAGAGAAAAAACTGGTTCAAATATCTGAATTAATACTCTTTATTTTTTCTATGTTATTGTGGATAAAGCGAGGTAGAGGGTTTTATATATAGAGAGAGAGGTTTGAAACTCCATTATCCATTGATTAGGCTCAGCTTGTTTATATTTTTCCTCAATGAAAAATTTAATTGTTAAAACTGAGACTTATATACCTATTAGAATGAAAAAGGTTACTGTATCAAATGATTTAAGTATTTTTTCTTAAGTGGCTCTATCAAGTGAGGATACGTTGAACCTGAGGCACAAAGGAGATTTTAAAAACACATTGTATATTTAATTTATGTTTCTTCTTCACTTTTGTCATTTTAAGATAAATAGGTCAAGTAATTGAGAGCTATTTTCTAAGCTTACTGTCACTTTCACACTCCAAAGTGATCCTTGTTCTGAAGTCTTTTAACATAATGTCTCTACCATTCATTTGACACTTGGATTGATACTTATCTTTTCATATATATATATATATGTGTGTATATATATTTACATGCGTGTATGTATGTATGTGTGTATATATTATACACACACATACACATATGTACACACATACATATATGTTCTCCCCAATTGTTCTGTAAGCTCCCTAAGGGCTGGAAAAATATTTAGTATTTTTAAAAATCTCATAATGCTTTATGTTATATAGATAAATACTAAAAAAAATTTGCTAATTAATTCTTCAAGATAGTTAATTTGACTGATAAGCCTATTAACAATAATTGGTTAAAATTGATGTTAATTAGAAAAATACTACAAAGTAAATATTGAAATCAGCAGTGAGGAAAGAAGTTGGGGTAGAGAGGTCGACTGTCAGCCAGTCATTGAAGTTCTAGAGAAAGAAAGGCAACTGAACTGGAAGCTGTTAAGGGCAATAAAAACAATATATAGATAGATGTATTGAACCTCAAAAGAGAAAGGTTGCTGAGTGATTGTGGCAGAAGGAAGGTCTGGAAGTGATAGGAGCAAGGAATGTTCTAATTTTTCCTCTTGGCTCAATGTGTCAGGGATATGAGTAATGGAGGGAATAATATTGGAGACATCAATTTGGGATATAGCCAGGTTTCCTAATGCACAAGGAAATAGGAATGTGAGAAGAAGAAAAAAATCTAAGGCAAAGGGTAGTTGGTTAACAATAGAATGTGAATGTACATATCCTCTGACAGAGAAAGTTAATATATTTGCAAAAATTTCATATTTATAGGATATTTATAACACTTTTTGTTGAATCAAAGAACTGGAACAGAGTTGGTGCTTGTTGTGGTATATAAATATGATGGAACATTTCATTGTGATTTAAGAAATGAAAAATGCAGAGAAATGGAAAAACTTACATTAACTAATGCACGGTGGATTATACAGAACCAGGAGAACCATTTAAATAGTGATGGCAGTAATGCAACAGAAAATAATATTGAAAGGTATTAAATCTTCAATCAAGGCAGTGACTAATTGTGATATCAGCGAACTGTTGATAAAGTATGCCTCCTTCCTCTCAGAGGAGAGATGGTAGACTATTTGTATGGAATGAGGCACATGTCAGATAGGACATTAATTGATTAATTTTACTTAGCCATATTTCTTTGTTTCTGGAAGAGTAATACTAGAAACTGGGCTGGGGGATGGGGAAGGGGGCAGGCCATTGGAAAGTGAGAGAAATGTAAAAAGTGTCAATAAAACATTTAATTGAAAAGATTCATTTTTGGAGGGGCTGTGAGGAAAAAAAGTATACTAGTTCATTGCTAATGAAATTCTAAATTGGTCCAACTATACTGACAAATAATTTAAAATTATGTAAGAAAAGTTACTAAATTGTTTATAGGCAAGAATTTCTAGTTATGTCTTTGAGAAGTAGAGAAAGGTATTGGGGAGGGATCTGATATAGACTTCAAATCAGAGATTTGAGAAGTAGAAGTAGAAGTATGCTAACCATAGGACAACGGAAATTGATCAAGTTACCCATTTGACCAGACCAAGGAATAGGAGGGTTGATGGTAATGGAGTTCAAAAGGTCATGTTATAGAAAATTCTTGTTCAGGTATGGGGTGGACTAGATCAATGATTCTCAAACTTTTTGGTTTCAAGACCTCTTTAAAATCTTAAAAATTATTGAGGACCTTTGGTTTATGTGGCTTGTATTTATCAATATTTACTATGGTAGAAATTAAAGCACCTTAATATTATTATGAAAATAATTTTGACACCAAGAACCCTCCTAAAAGATTTTAGGAACCCCCTCCCACTCCCCAGGATCCTCAGGCTACATTTTGAGATCCCCTGGTCTAGATTGTCTCTGATGTCTCTTCAAATTTTTAAAAATTATCACATTTTAGTTTTGGTATCTGTTAGTGTTCAGAACTCAGTAAAGGAGTTGAATAATTTTTGTAATAAGCTGGAAATAATAAAGAAGGTTTATTACACAATATCACTGTGCTACTTAGCTATGTAGAAGAGTATTCTTCATTTTAGCAACTAACTAACAAATAAGGTTGCAAAGATATGTCTCTCACTTCTTTTATATCCAGTATAATTTCAGTTGAAAGTACCATATGGTACAATCAACCAATTTCCTTGTCTCTTGTTCTCAAGTAGATAGGAGTAAGAGACTAGAGTAATCTTTTTTCCTACAGAGCCAGGATTCGTGTCCATATCATTGAAAAGTATTGAAAAGTAATTGTGGTAACCGTTGAATATTTAATTAATTCATTTTCCAAACTCAGATGTAAACTAATTTTAATTTTCCATTGGCAAATAAATTCCCCCCTCCCCCCAAATAGAGCAGGAGACAAACTTGGTTTGGTTTTTTTTAGGTTAAACTAAACATATCTCCTCATTGAACATTCAATCCATCCGTCCAACATTTATTAAGACTTTATGTAGTGCAAAGTACTTTTCTAAGCATTTAAGAAAATGAATAAGGTACAAACCCATTTCTCTGATACTTTAATGTCCAGTTTGTCCTATTGTTTGTACAATGGATGATGAAAACTCCAAAAGGTAGGTAGGTGCTCAAAAAAAGTCATCCTGTCCACCCTGGAAAAAATGAAGTGGATAAAGGAGGTTTATTGCATAGACTCAGATATGCATTTGGATGCACAGATACCTTGAATAGACAGTAAAGGTTTAGAATTGAATAGAAAGAGGAGAGGGGAATGAATTGCCTTTAGGAAACAGTGCTGTGTTTTTTAGGATCCTAAGCTTCTCTCTGAAATGAAGATGTATTTTTAAACATTGGTATTAATAGTAATAGCTAACACTTGTATAGTGATTTAAGCTTTTCATTTTATCCTCATAACAACCCTAGATTGGTGCTGTTATCATCCCTATTTTACAGATGAGAGAAGTGAAGCAGACAGAGATTAAAATACTTGCCCAGAGTCCCACATCTAGTAAATGTCTAAGGTGGAATTTATATAAAGTCTTCCTAACTCCAAGACCAGAACTCTATCCATTAATGCCACCTAGTATTCTTCCAGTGATGTTATTTAGCTGTGAGTGATGGACTGACACACAATTCTTCTCTGAAGAACTAAACTTGCATTATAAATATGTCTATAACATGGCACCAATGCATAGTCTGTAACACAACACAAATGAGGTGTTATGACACAGGAGAAGAAGGATATGGGATATAATTAGAAAGATGTGTGACTCTAAGGGAATAATCTTTATGTTTCATTTGTATCGACTCAATGTCTAGAGGAAAGCCTGAATGTATTGGGTGGACCCTCTGTGGATGATTTATGGGAGGATATGAACAGGAGTCATAGGCTCATAGGAACCTTCAAGTACAATGTCCTCACTTTATAGATAAGGAAAACTGAGACCCAGAGAGGTTAAGTGGTTTACCCAGGGTCATACAGTTAGTAAAAGATTTCAACCTAGGTCTTCCTGACTATACCCTGCATACGGGATGAGAAAATGTTTGTAGGTTATGATCTGTGTGACTGGAAGAAATTCCACATTGATAAGATCATAAATTGACTGATGTTTGAATTTTAAATATGAGTATGAGTTAATCAGGCAGACCTAGGAGAAAAGATACTATAGGAACAGAAGCAATAGTTTAAGCAGAGCCATGGAAATCAGGATAGGATCCATTTAAGGAGGTGCAAGTATATAGTTTGATGGGAATATAGCATACATGAAGGGGAATAATGCTGGATAAGGCTACAGAGGAAGACTGGAACCAGATGGGGAGGGTCTTAAATGCCGTGCTTATGATTTTGCTTAGTAAGTGATATGGAACTATTGAAGATATTTGAGAAGGGAAGAGTTGTGATCAACATGAGATTTCCTCTACCACATTAGTCCTATGACCTTCTGACATGGGGGTGCCTAGATAATACGGAAGGGCTTAGAAGGTATTGTCAAGGACACAACTGTTGATGACCTCATAATACAGCTTCATCATGCCATGACCTCTGGTATATTCTATGCCTACGATTTCAGGCAGCTTGCAGCATGGTTTGACTTATACCAGGGTTACCAGGCCAGCAAAACCATGCTATTTGATCATGACCAGTTATCACTTGACTGTATTTCTCAACCTCTTCCCAGGCATTCAACTCTGCAACTAGAGTACAGTGGACCAGCCTGAAAGCATTAGTGTAGGGCAAAATTTTAAAAATTTTTTTATGTTGTATACCCTTTTAGCAGTCTGATAAAGGCTATAGAATTTTCAGAATGATTTTTTTTGTTTGTTTTCAGAATTCATAATTGAAGGAAATGCTCAGTTTCCATTAGAGCTTAGTGAAAATAAAGATGTATTTTTTTTCCTTCCCCACTTTCTAGAACCCTTGAAACCTATCCATGGACTCCTCTGTGGCCTAGATTTTGTATTCCTGCCTGGATTTACTTACTATTGATAGGCAGCCATAGAGTAGAAGAGATTGATTTAGTCCTCAAGGCTTGTGTCCACATCTGCTTCTGGCTAGATCCTCAGCTCAGATGTCTTGTTTTTCCTAATATGGTAAGAGTATTTCCCCTCTAAGATTTTTATTCCTCACTTTTCTTTGATGATGTAGGTATGCTCCTGCCCTTCCACATTTCCCTATGACCAAAAAAAAGCCCTCTTTGTGCTCTAGCCTACTGTTGGCTTCCTTCTCCTGGGTTGATGGTTCTGCATGAGTAAAGGCCTATATAGTATTTCTCAGTGCATCCCTGCCCAGCATCCTCTGAACCTTCTCTTAGAGGGCTGAGTTGTGTTAAGAGCCACTCTTATTTTTTTTCTTTGTACTTTTTGAATTATTCCTTCTTTATATCCCTAGTGCTTATCCCAGTGGCTCGCACATAGTAGGTTCTTACTCAGTACTGGTTGACTTGACTGGACTTGAAGAGGCATGAATAGATAGTTCCTGTATTTATTTTCCTCTTTGTGTCTCTGAACTTGAATAGAGGCTTAAACTTAAAGGTTTTATCCCTGAGGAATTCTCCTTATCCCAGAACTCAAAGTCTATTGTACCAAAAAACATTGGGTTCAGAGCCAAACAACTTGGATTTGAATCACTACTATTCTCCTCTGTCCCTGAAATTCAATTCACTTCCCTTCCAGTATGATGCAGCAGTAAGGTTACTGCCTTTAGAGTCAGGAGCTGTGTTCAAATGCCAGCCCTGCCACTACCTGTAAGATTTTGGATACATCACTTATGTTTTCTGAGACTATTTCTTCAACTTTAAAATGAGAAGATTGGATGAGATTAGCGGATCATAAATTTTGACCTGGAAGGGACCTCAGAGGCTATCTAGGTCAAATCCTCTCATTTTACAGATGAGGAAATTGAGGCCCAGGAAGATTCAGTGACTTGGCCAAGATTACACAGGTAATAAGTGTCAGAATTGGAATTTGAATCTAGGTCCTCTGACATTTCTTTACTGTATCACACTGCCTCTTCTAAGATCCTTTCCAGTTTGAAGTCTGTAATACTATAACCTGGATGAAGCAAGCACAAATGGGAACAGTGTTGCCTTTAGACGTTGGATTGATGGAAAACATCTACACGGTTTTAAGTAGCAGTTGGAAGGCCCATGAGCCTTCATAGGCACTTTTATGAATATTCCTACCATAGCATGAACTGAGAAACTACCTCCGGTACTTCCTAGAGCTATTTACTTAACCCATGTATCATTTATATCAGACGGGCTAGGACTACCAGGGAAGGAGTAGTAGAAAGGTAATAGTCTTTACGATGCTGCTGTTATTCTCTTGGTCCCTTAACCTATGACAGTATTGTACACTCCCCAGCCATGGAGCAGACACGTGCCATTGATTATGACAAACATAAAGTTTGGGGTAATTCCCTTCTGGGGAAAGAGTAACAGGGTCCAAATAAGGATACAAAAGAGTAATAATCCAAAGGCCAGGATGGGTTGGGACCAATGCTTTTTCTGAAATGCTCAAAATCTAATGGGTTGAGAAGGAAGTGGAAAGCTACATGCGGAAATGGCAATTTAAAATCCAGGAGGTCAACATCAGATCAGGAAGCAAGATATAAGGAGTTTGGGCAGGGTGATTGTGTCTGACTCAGTCCTCCTTTAATAAGTTCTGGCCTTTGTTTCATAGTGTTATGTATTTTCTATCCCCACCTGGCTTTATATACAGGTTTGTGTTTGTATTGGCACACAGGGCAGGGCCCTGTTTGGTTGTATTGGAAAATCTGTAAGCTTGGATACCATTCTTTAACAATCTTTGTAAAATGCTATCTTCTTGAAACTGGACTACAGAGCAAGATAGATCTTAGCAATGTCATCTTCAAAGTTATTTAAAATTTTTTAATACTTTTTTAAAGTGTCCTTTAGATATACAAGATTTTTTTTTTCATTTGGACGGAATGTTTTAATGGTTTAATTTTTTTTAGTATTTTAAATCTATTTTTAAAAACATTCTTTTCTTTTTAAAATTTGAATTCCAAATTCTCTCCCTCCCTCCCACCTTCCCCCACCCACTGAGAAGGCAAGCAACATGATATCAATTATACTTGTGAAATCATACAAAACATATTTCCATATGAGCCATATTTCAAAACAAAACCAAGGAAAGTAGAGAAAGTAAGAAAGTTATACCTCAATTTGTACTCAGAGTTCATCAGTTCTTTCTGTGGAGAGGGAGAGCATTTTTTCATCATGAGTCTTTTAGAATTGTCTCGGATCAGTGTGTTGATCAGAATAGCCAAGTTTTTCACAGTTGATCATTATTACGACATTGCTGTTATGGTGTCCAACAATCTCTTGGTTCTTCTCACTTCACTTTGCATCAGTTCATATAGGTCTCGCCTATATGTTTTACTGAAACCACTGCCCTAGTCATTTCCCGCAGCATATTAATACTCCATCTCAGTCATATGTCACAACTTGTTCAGCCATTCCCCAATTGAAGAGCATCCCTTCAATTTCTAGTTCTTTGCCACCACAAAAAGTGCTACTATAAATATATTTGTACATGTAAGTCCTTTTTATTTTTTCTTTGATCTCTTTGGGATACAGACCTGTATTGCTAGGGAAAAGGGTATGCACAGTTTTATAGCCCTTTTGGCCTAGTTCCAAATTGTTCTCCAGATTGATTGGACTAGTTCATTACTCCACCAACAGCACATTAGGGTACATATTTTTCCCTCATTTCTTCAGTATAGGGAACTACCTTTACCAATGCACATTTGCAACTCATCTACAACTCTTAGAGAATTTGTTCAGGGCACTTAGGTGTTAAGTGCCTTGCCTATCACATTTCTAGACCTGTCAAAGGTGGGACTTGAATCCAAGTCTTTGTAACCCCAATACTGCTCCTCTGGTCATTTATGTCAGGCTGCCTCTCTTACTAAATATATCTTTATGTGTTTGTATATATATGTATATATATACACACATAAATACATATATACACACACATACATATGTATACATACACACACATACAAACACACATTTCCCACAATTCAAAAAGTCTTTAAATGGAACCAAAAGACTTCTTTTAAGCATTTAAAAATGAATTAGGGTTAAAAGATACTTTTAAAAAATAACATAATAATGCTATAATCCTTAAAGTAGATATTCTTGGCCTTTTTTGTGTCATAGACCCTTTTGGCAATCTGGTTAAGCCTATAGATCCCTTCTCAGGAAAAAGCTTTTTTAAAAAATCAAAATCAAAGGAAATGTTAAATTTCAGTTAGATGTTAGTGAAAATAAAAATTTAATTTTTTTCATCCATGTTTATAGATAACCTAAAATCTATCCATGGACCTCAAATTAAAACTCATTCTAGAGAATGTTGCTTAGAGCAGAGAATTTTCAAGTTTATTTTCTGAAACGTGACATCCCCATGACTTCAAGTACTTTCCTATGTTTATTGGAGAGGAATCAGGAAGTCTGAGACCTCAGTTTTCAGGATCCTAGAGAAAGAAAAAAATAGCTTCTCCTCAAACTTAGGAAGGCTATTCTTTATGAAGAAATGACAATCATTGTTTCCTGTTTTTTAATCTTAGTAAGAACAGTTTGGAATTTTATCAAAACACATGTATAATTTAAACATTCCATGGGACTGAATACTAAAAATTGAGGAAATTACATGGCTGAAGTTGTCTGTGTCCTTAAATTAGAGAGGCCACATAAAGAGCTAGAGTTGTTCCAAAATGCCCACTGTTCTAAATTCCCTATCACAGGGCAATCCTCTTTCTGAGGGCTGCACTATCCTTTATTATGTTTCTGTCTTAACTTCTTCTAACCTAAGTAATCTTGGAGTCCCAGTTGTTTAATGGGTGCTCACATCAGCTTTACAATCAACACCATAATTGTAGACATGACAGATGGCATTAACAGGAAAAATCAAGCCTACACTAGGTAAAATTATGATTTAGGTTTGGTTTTCATTTATGGTTCTCATACTTTCTTGTCCCTTTTCCAGGACGAGGAGTACTTCACTTAGAGTCAGAAAATCTCTGTAACTTTGAGCCAGATACTGCCTCTCTGGACCTCTTGCCAAGCCTGTTTTTTTTAACAGGTATAATTAAGATGATTTCTAATGCCCCTTTCAGTTCTGATATTCATAGAATCACAGGATCTTAGATTTGGAAGGGATTTCAGAAGCTGTTTGGTCCAACTCATATCTGAACAAGAATCTCCTATATATCACACCTGACATGCAGCCATCACTACTTTGCTTTAAGACCTCTAGTGAGGGGGGAACCCACTATGTCCTGAAGCAGTTCAACACTCTTTGAAACACTTCTATTTGTTAAGATTTTTTTTAACATCAGGCCAAAATGTACTTCTTTGAAACTTTCACCCATCGCTCCAAGTTTTCTCTGTGAATCCGTGTGGGCCTCCTCTTTCTCTAGTATCCTTAGGCTCTGGAAAACCCGTCCTTCCTGTTAGAGAGAATTAATTTAATGTTTCAGCCCTCCTAAGATTATTTTAATTTTTAAAAAGGATCATGGGGACAAAAGAATTATCAAGAAGAAATATCTAACGGTGGGATTTAGGAAACCATAGTGTGCGAATGAAGGGAATTTAAACATTTTATTTTTAAATTTTTTTTGAGGGAGGAGCTGTTGGACCTCTTGGTGTCCTCTGAATCTTAGGGATCCAGCCACTTCCTCAACTATTCCTCATTTCTCACCTGGGAGTCCCTTCTCTCACTTGTAAGTTCTTCTCAGAACCTCCATTTTGGGGAAGGACCCATAGCAGCCATTCCTCATTCTCTGGACTTAGTCACTATGTCCCTCCTCTCCCTTCTCCCACTTTTCAGTTTCCTTTTTATGTGTTATATTCCC
>JAQQSZ010011365.1:0-12271 GCA_028646595.1 Phalanger gymnotis | reverse complement strand
GCACAGGGTGAGTTGAATATGAAGGGATGATATCTAAAAAAATAAAATAAAATTAAGAGATAAGAGAGGAGTATATTGAGAGAGGGAGAAAGGGAGAGATAGAATGGGGTAAATTATCTCACATAAAAGTGGCAAGAAAAAGCAGTTCTGTAGGAAGGGAAGAGGGGGCAGGTGAGGGGGAATGAGTGAATCTTGCTCTTATCAGATTTGACTTGAGGAGGGAATAACTAACACACTCAATTGGGTATCTTACCCCACAGCAAAGAAGGAGGAAGAAGATAAAAAAGGGGGATCAATAGAATGGAGGGCAGATGGGGGAGGAGGTAACAAAAAACAAACACTTTCAAAAAGAGACAGGGTCAAGGGAGAAAACTGAATAAATGGGGATAGGATAGGAAGGAGCAAAATATAGTTAGTCTTTCACAACATGAGTATTGTGGAAGGGTTTTACATTATGATATGCATGTGGCCTAGGTTGAATTGCTTGCCTTCTTAGGGAGAGTGGGTGGGGAAGGAAGAGGGGAGAGAATTTGGAACTCAAAGTTTTAAAAATAGATGCTCATAAAAGAAAAAAGTTTTTCATGCAACTATGAAATGAGATATACAGGCAATGGGGCATAGAAATCTGTCTTGCCCTACAAGAAAGTAAGGGAAAAGGGGATGGGGGAAGTGGGGTGACAGAAGGGAGGGCTGACTGGGGAACAGGGCAACCAGAACATATGCCATCTTGGAGTGGGGGGGAGGGTAGAAATGGGGAGGAAATTTGTAATTCAAACTCTTGTGAAAAATCAATGCTGAAAAATAAAAATATTAAATAAATAATCCAAAAAAAAACCAACTCTGAGGTACCACCCACAACTCTGAGATTGAAGACAGAAAAGTTATGATAAAGTAAATGATAAAAGGGAAATGATAAATGCTGGAGAGGATATGGGAAAATTAGGACACTAATGTACTGTTGGTGGAATTGTCAACTTATCCAACCTTTCTGGACGGCAATTTGGAACTGTGCCCAAAGGGTATAAAACTTTGCATTCCCTTTGATCCAGCAATACCCTTACTAGATATATATCTAAAATAGATCCAAAAAAGGGGAAAAGAACCTATTTATATAAGGGTATTTATATCTCTTTTTGTGGTGTGTGACAATTGCAAATTGAAGGGATGCCCATCAATCAGGGAATGACTGAACAAATTGTGATACATGGTTGTAATGGAATAATATTGTGCTATAAGAAATAATGAACAAGATTATTTCAGAAAAACATAGAAAGACCTAAATGAACAAGCAAAGTAAAGTGAGCAGGACCAGGAGAACACTGTGCACAGTAACAGCCATGGTGTATGATGAACAATTATGAATGACTTAACTAATTCTCAGCAATACAATGATCCAAAAAGTCTCAAAGAACTCCCAAAGAAAAATGTCATCCACCTCCAGAGAAAGAACCAAATGAATCTGAATACAGACTGAAGTACACTACTCTTAACTTTCTGGAGTTGTGTGTGTGTGTGTGTGTGTGTGTGTGTGTGTGTGTATGAGTGTTCTTCCACAAAATGCCTGATATGGAAATGTTTTATATGACTGTACATGTATAACCCATATCAGATTGCTTAACCTCTAAAGGAAGGGAGAAAAGAGGGAGTGATGGAGAAAATGTGGAACTCAATTTTTTTAAAAGAATGTTAAAAATTGTTTTACATATAATTGGGGGAAAACAATATTTTTAAAAGAATATACTTTTTCCAATTAAATTTGGTTCTCCAGCCTACCTTTATACTTAGAATTCCTCTCTATTCTCCACACCACATTGGACACAGAGAAGACTGACCTCTCAGACTGATACATAGTAACTGTTTATATCCCTTTTCCAAACTTTTTCCATATCCTGTTCATTCATCAATTGGGTAAGAAGAAGTCATTAAATGTGTGTTTAAAATCAGCAATTTTTTTAAACACATCAAGAGGTATTTGCTCAGGATAAACAGAATAGCACCGAAAGTACATGCTTTGTTGCAGTAATTTGCATCTTTGAAATGCAATTCAATATGAAACATTGGCCACATCCACCCTTAGAGATGAAGACAGTGTGAAATGAGTAAGGTATCACATTAAAGAGTTCCTCAGTAACAGATCCTCTACAAGTCCTGAATACATCTAAGTCAGGTCTATTTGTCTAGACTAGATACAGCTAGGTAAGCACCACAACATCATGGGACAACCATATTACAACACAATGAGAATGGTCAGTTTGATGCAAAAACATTTACACTGGAAAATCCACTTGGGATATAATGCAGGCTCTACTCATTGCTACCTGTGAGTCCTTGGGCAAATCATTTTTAACCTGTAAGTAACTGGTTCCTCCTCCTTAAAGTAGAGAAAATGATGTCCTAAACACTCCCATGTCTTTGCCAAGAAAACCCCAATTGGGCCAGGAAGAGTCAGACATGATTGAAATGATTGAACAACAATAACATGAACTTCATAGGGTTAAAAGGATCAAAGAATCACAGACTTAGAGTTGGAAAGGAACCCAGAGATCATCAAATCCTCAATTTATAGATGAGGAAACTGAGGCCCTACTTGTTAAAGATCATAGAAGTGGTGACAAATCAAATGGAATCATAAAGTGCTTTATAAAAATAAAATGATAGATAAATGAGTTGCTATCATTAGACTTCTAATTATTAGACTATTATAATTAGGGTATATTGTGGAATCAAAAAGACTTTTAGAGTGGAGAGTACTGCACAATGGTTAAATTACTGTTGACATGCAAGTGGTTTGTAAACTGGGAGAACGTGGCTCAGTGGGCCTTTACAATGTTACCTAACAGCATCCTAATACCAGCATCGGTACTTTAAAAAAAAAATAGAAAAGTTGCTCGACAAAACTATCAAATATAGTAGCACAGTATTCAATAAAAACAAATTGTAATAATTAGCAATAATAATAACAGCATATATATATAGTGCTTTAAGGTTTGCAAAACACTTTACACGTATCTCACTTGATCCTCTCAACAACCTATTATTGTCCCCATTGTATAGGTGAGGAACAAGCTCAAGAATACTCATCAATGTAGCATCTCTTCAAAAAGCTGATGGTGAAACATACCTCCCATCTCTGGGCAAAGAGATATAGAATCTATACCTCTAGGGCAGCTAGGTGGCACAGTGGATAGAGCGCCAGGCCTGGAGTCAGGAAGACTCATCCTCATGAATTCAAATCTGGCCCCAGGCACTTACTAACTGTGTGATCTTGGGCAAATCACTTAACCCTGTTTGCCTCAGTTCCTTACCTGCAAAATGAGCTGAAGAAGGAAATGGCAAACCACTCCAGTATCTTTGCCAAGAAAACCCAAAATGGACTTATGAACAGTAGGATATAACCGAAACCACTGAACAACATATAATCTGGTTTGCTTTCTCAGATATGACTAATGCATTAATTTGTTTTGTTTGACTATATATGTTTATTACAAAATGAGACACTGCTTAAGGGAGGGGGAAAACAAGTTGACTTCATAGCAATGAACATGAAAAAAGTGTCAATAAAACTTTTTTAAGTACAAATGGGGACACAAATAATGCAATCTTGTTACTACCTTGTTAAAGTTAGCATGTATCTTTAAAAAAAAAAAACATGTAACAGTTGTTCATAGTTTCTTATACACAAAAAGAAAAGACTATATGGATGTGATATACTATCAACAATCCCCCAGTAAGTGGTTGGGACAACATCTCCACATCACTATTTCCATGAATTCAACAAGCCAAGTCTCTGAGTGCCTATAAGAAGAACAGAGATAATGGCCACTATTTGCCCCACCTTAAGGAATGAATACATGCATACATCCATGCACGAATAAAAAGGCATTCATTAAGGCAGAGATACAAAGAAAAAAGTGAAAGTTTTTGTCAGATTAAAATTCCTGTTACCATGGAGAAGATATGTACATATATGAGTATATACAGAATAATATGAGATGAATACAAGGAAGTCCTGGGTTCAAAACCTTCATCTGATACAAACTGACCCTATGACCATGGGCAAATCACCTACACTCTTGGTCTCCTAGGCAATTCCCTTCTGTTGGTAAAGTGAATGTCCTCATTAAGAGTTCCCTATATCAAGGAAGTCACATGTTTGGGTCGTATTCTAATTCATATTTTTAATTAATATAAATAATAATAGCTAACATTTATGTAGTACCTAACTAGGTACCAGACACTGTACTGTGTCTCATAATTGTTATCTCATTTGATCCTCATAACGAACCTTGAGAAGTAGATGCTATTATTATTACAAATGAAGAAACTAAGGCAAACAGAAATTAAGTAACTTACCCAAGACCACACAACTGAGAAGTGTCAGAGCCTGACTCTGAACTAAGGTCTTCCGGTCTCCAGGCCTGGAGTTTTCTCAACTGTACCAGTCAGTGCTTTATCACTGATCTATCACAAATGATCTTACTGCCTCCTCAAAAAAAACAGACAAGAACCCACAAGGTGCAACTAACACTAAAAATTACAATCCTTTGTATGGTCACATGCAAAGAAGAGGATTAAGTGAAGAATGGGTTACAAAACACCATGCTCATAATGATGCTGAGGATGGGAAGGCAAGAATGGACCTATTCCCCAATATCTCAGAAAGTAAGGAACTAGTTTGCCCTAGTCATGCTGCACAGAGTCTGATAAAGAAAAATGACCACTTCACTATGGATTTCATCTGTATGATACCTCCCAAATAGCTATATGTAGTTACTACATGGGAATGCATATGTAAACACAGTGGCCACTGATTTGCTACTATCTTACAGAAGGCTGACGACCTGGAAGTATGTTATAGTGGATGTAAAGTTAGGAGACTTGGGGGTTCAAATGCTGATTCTGCCACTTACTACTACGTGATTTGAGGCAAGTCACTTTACCTTCCTCAACTAGAGAATCTCAGACCTAATTCAAATTTCAGTTGCTTGGCTCATGACACTCTTAGAGTGGAGGAAGGAGGAGAGGACATGTATCTACAACTACTTAAAGAATTTAATCTACTTCTTAGCAGGTTGGTATTACAGCTGGGCTTTATTCTATAGTGAAACAACTTGAGGAAACCACTCATAAATTCACAGAAAAGGAGGGCTTCAGAAAGCTGGTCTCAACTATAGCTTCTTTACAGAAATAGCCTAACCCATAACTTAAGGAAAGTCAGTCTTTGCCTGCAGATGTCTGAACAAATGTAGTGATAAAGGTAAGAGAAAGTGGGTGGGGGCAGAGAAGCACTTTAGTCAAATTAATAAGCATTTAGTAATTTGCCAAGAACTGTGTATCAATTCTATCAAAGGTATCAGCTTAGCTTCATGTGACAAATTAAGGTTTTTGTTTTTATTTTTGGAGAGGACTGATTTTCTATAAAGGAATCTCCTACCTAGGAGATTTAACAATAGTAATAGTAGGAACAGCAGAGGCAGCAGCAGCGCCACCACAAAATGAGTTACATAAGGTTTTAAGATTTGCAATGCACTTTCATGAACCTTATCTCATTTGATCAAAATGTCCCACTTCATCACTACCTATAGTATCACAGGCATTTGTGGCATTTACATATATATGTTAATCCATACATCTTTTGTTGTTAATATTAAAAATCAAGAAGCAGGTGTAGCAGATATGAGAGCTGATTCATCAGTGAAGACCTGATTTTAATCCCTGCCTCTGTTGATACTGGCTAAATGAGGCTAGGCAAATACTTGAATCTTTCAGTTCCCACCCCACCACCCCACCCCTGCCCCATCTCCTAGCTCCCAGGCAATTCTCCAGGACCACATATTGCAGAGAAAGCCAATCTGTATTGGTAAATCAAGTTTCTTGAATGTGAGTTCCCTATTCCAGTGAATTATGGGTCCAGCTTTTTTTAATCATTTTACTGTAATCACAGCTGCACATTTTGGTAGTATTTCAGTAACGGAAGTAAAAACCTCACTTAAATGAGTCAACCCCTCACACTCTACTGAGTCTCCTGTCTTTCACATCCTATGCTAATTCTGAACCATATTAAGACTAGCAGTTAATAGTGATATAGCACCTTAAGGTTTGAAAAGCACTTTTGTTCTCACTGGAGCTTCCCAACATGCCAGTGAGATAGGTACTATAGATATTACTATTCCCATTTTACAGATGAGCAAATGAATTCAGAGATACAAAGTTACTTTCTCATTACCACACAAGAAATGGGATTCAAATCCAGATCTGCCTGCATCTGGGCCCTTCTATCCACACTATGCTATCATTTTCTCTCTAATGTAATGTTAGCACTGAGATAATGTTTGTGAAGTGCTTTAGACAGTGCCTGGGAAATGGAAGGCACAAATAAATGCTTGTTTCCTTCTCTTCCTCCTTATAACAATTAAGCTGATGTAGTAACCTGGACAAAAGACACAAATTGCAAAGACTCTTTTTTTGTTATGCCAAGAAGAATAATTCTGATAAAATAATAATGATAATAGTTGATAATTATATAATGAAAGACATCCTAGAATGATAGGGTGCCAGCCTTGGAATTGAGAAGACCTTGCTTCAAGTCCTGCTTCTGACATATACTAACTCTGTGACCATGGATAAGGGCAAACCCTTGTCACTTCATACCTGAACTCCTACCACAGCCTGTGTTTGATCTGCCTTGTCTCCCCCACTTCAGCCTCTGCTTGATTAAACCATCAACTTAATCTTCCTAAAGCATAGGTCTGATTGTGTCACCTCAGAACCAGCAAACTTTAGAAGCTCTCTATTACCTCTAATTTTCCCTATATATATCTTTTACGTACGTAGATATTTCCCACATTAGAATGTGAGCTCCTTAAGAGCAGGGCCTATTTTTGCCTTTCTTTTTGTCCTTGGTGCTTAGCTTATCATGGTGCCTGGCATACAATAAGCACGTAATAATTATGCTGACTTGTCAACTTGACTTGCCCTCTTTGTATCCCCACTCGACTTTAAGATTACAAATTGCAGACTAGTTGCCCATGTATGTTGGTAGAAAAAGTTTCCATACCAGGAATTCCTCATAGCTGTAGAATTGCAAGTTCATAACCCCTCAAAAACAAACAAAAGTTATATGTTGCTTTTTATGGTTTAGAAAGCATTTTGCATATAGTATTTTATTTGATGCTTACAATAATCCCATCGGGTAGGTAGTGCAATATTAATATATCCATATTGCTTATGAGAAAATCAAGATGCAGGGGAAATAATTTGCCTTTTCCAGACTAGAAAGTGGTCATAAGCCATGACTCTAACCCAGGTCTTCTTACTCAAAATTCCTATTTTTCCATTGATGTTTCACTGCCAATTTCAAAAACATTAGAAATCTCTCTGAAAAAGCAAAAGTCCAATGCCACTCTAAGAATGAATGACTATCTTAAGAGCTTAGGGTTTCCTGGGATGTCAAAAATGGGGCAAGCTTGGAGAAGAGAAAGGGTTTTTTAAGAGCATTTGGCCAGAAGATTTTCTTTGTATGGGGCCTATGCTTAGAGATTAAGGTCTGGCCTGAAAAATAGCAACTCTTCTGAAATCACACTGGAGAGATGGCAAAACCTAGATAATCTAGAAAAGGAATTGACATCATGCAGACTGTGGAGTTTTGAAAAAATCTTCATGTAGTAAAGAAAAGGACAGTGATGGGGCTGAATTCCTAGATGGAATGAATATTTTGGATATGCTAACGTTTAACTAGTAGTTGTAAGTTCTGTGCCTCCCAGGTTTGCTATTGATTACATCTGTAGCTCCAGTGGGGAATGGAATTGTGAGAGATCTTAGAACTCTTAAAGTAAATGAAAATAAATAGCTTTTGGCTATTAGTATAAACACTGGAGGAGTGCTTAGAGAAGTCAGGTGTCCCCTAACACCAAAACAAGAGAGATTCTGGCCCAAACTGACACTTATTCAATCACTCCATCTCCCTCTTAGGCCATGTTTAGCAGCCAGACCGCCCAGGCAGCTAATAGCACAAAGTGCCCTCAGGCAAAAGAAATGGCTGCTTTCCTCATTATCAGGGTGTTATCTAGCTTTTCTCTTTTTTAGCTCTAGTCTTTATCTATCTTTTCTCACACAATTTCAAAGTTCAAAGAGAATAAGTGGGAAATCAATCCTCTTTACTGTATCACTAATAACTTGCATAAACTCCCTAACTGGTTCACTGACATCAGACGAAGGTTTGAGGACAGCAGTGAAAGCTCTGGTTGATGGCCCAGTGTCTACACAGGTACTTCAAAGTGAATAAAGAACCAGCAAGCAATGAAGATGACTTGTACAACTAAGAGGGGACAGAATTTACTTTTTTCCCTTTTCTCCTTCTCCCATGGGCTATTTTCCTAGATAGGGATGAAAGCAGTTCCTCTGAACAGTGTAGGAGTAGATAAAAGGCTATGGATAGGACCCAATTTTCTCAACAACCATTATTGCATTGGCCCAATCAGTTCTCTCATCCACATCTTACTAGCCACCTAGGTCCAGTCTCAAGTTCAGCTCCCAATTCAATTACCTCCACTGTACTTTATTTGTAGCTATCACTCTACCTAACAGTTGGAGTCCTGGAAAACAGTATCCTGACCAGGCAGGCTCTTCCACAGAAACACTCTTAGCATTCCATTCAATGTTAAGAACAAAAAAGCAGGAATTGAAGGGAATGCAGAAATTTAAAATAATCACAGAAGGGGACTTACATTGTGCAATTACCAAATTGTGGTATATGAATGGAATGGATTATCAGATGCATTATCATAATGGATTGTAATAGATTACCATAAGAAATAATGAAAAAGATGATTTAGAGAATCCTATCAAATAATTCAGAGTGAAGTAAGCAGAAGCAGGAGAAAAAAATTGATAGGATTGATATGTTACCAAGCCATTGGACAGGATGAGGGTGGAATGGCTCAAGTAAATAAGTCAACATAATTTATTAAGTGACTACCATGTACCTATTCAGACACAAAGTCAAAAGGCAGTTCCTGCCCTCAGAAAGCTCACAGGAAAACAAAATGGGGGTTGGGGAAGGGAATGGAGGAGAGAAAATGCAATCTCTTTCTCTCCTCTCAAAATTTCTCTCCTCAATGGAAGAGAAAAAATGCAAGTAACTGTGTACAAACAAGATGTATTAGGAGTTAGAGTTTCCTTCAAGACACTAGAGCTGGAAAAGGCCCAGTTCAATACCCCTTCCTTTAAAAAAAAAAAAGGAGGAAATTGAGGCTCAAAGAGAGGAAGTGACTGCCTATGATCACACAGGTTGTAATGAGTACAGCCAGAATCTGATCCCAAGTTCTCTGACTCAAAATAAATTTATTTCCAATTGTACCTTAAAAAATATTCAAAGTATTTCCATATTAAAAATTGGAATAGTGTTCTGAAAGACAACTCCCCTTTGGTAACTGGAGGAGGGTGGGAAGTGAAGTAAAAGTGGGAAAGGGCTAAAGGAGAAATGTACTGGAGAAATGAATCTTCAGAGTGGATCTTGGGCAGGGAGTAAAGTTGGCCAAAAATGACAAAGTGACTTGATCATTCTTTGAGCTCATGGTTAATAGTCTAACTGAGAACTGGAGGCTTCCCTTAGGCAGGAAACAGAAACTTAGTGGGTTGACCCCAAAAAGAGGTCAGGTTTTGAAACAGGAAGAAATAAGTCATTTACTTCCTATAATCAAAGGGAGTATGTTTCAGGAAAAGATAACACCTGTGGCAGCCAAGATCACATTCTAGTTGCCAAAAGATAATGCCACATTGAGACCACATGGCAACTAAAGAGACTATACCAAAATGTTAGCTTAGGTGAAAAGCTGAGCTTAATCAAAGAGTTGTACCAGCCTTAACAACTGGGAGAGTGAAGATTCTTTGGGCAGACGAAAAAGGACAGAAAGAAAAAAATCAAAAGCAAAATTGGGGAAAGCAGGGACCTGGGGCCAGAGACTTCAATGAGGAATAAGACAAAAGAAACAATGGCTGGGCCAACCCAAGATGGTCTGAGAACCATAGGAATTCTGTATTGGGTCAGATGAAGAAGTGTATTCCTCGTTGAAGGTACCCTGAAGCAATAGAAAACAATCTGGGAACCTAAACCCAGAGGTAACTTGGAAAATAATTCTGGATAGTCTTGACTACTGGAGGCAGTATCAAATTGTCTACAACAAGTACATTTACTTTCTTACTTCTCCCTCCCTAAGCCTTTGCAACCACTTCTCTACCCTGGCAGAAAAACTGTTAATATCAAATGTAATATTACCTGCCACTCACACCTAATGATCCTAATAATGTCAGAATTCTCATTTTCCTTGACCTCTCTGCAGCTTTTGACAATATTAACCATGCTCTCCCCTCTCCTTCCTTGAACTTAAAGACATTAACTCTCTTCCACCTTTCCTGCTTCTCTGATCACTCTTTCTCTCTCCCCACTGCCTCCCTATTATCTTCTTAATACCTTTAGTTGGGTGTTCCCCAAGGCAGGATAAGGTACTGTAATGATAACTAAGGTGGGACTTTTTTTTTTACTGTTTTCTCATTTAGAATGCTAAAGTAATCAAGTTCCATTGATTAAGGTGTGAAGCCCCAGGCCCACACCCTTTTGCTGATTAGTTGTGAAACCATCAGGAGCCCTAAGAAGGGTATATATGCTCAGAGGTTAGCATTTTGCATCAGGGCTTACTGGAAGAATGTCATGTGATTTTACCAGACCAGACCAAATGTCCACAGGTACTATTTGTGCCAGACTACAGTAGAGCATTCTGAGCTTGTATAATGCCTGATCAGCCACAGTCAGACACATTGAATCTTGACCCAAGCATAGTGATGTTAGTTTGGTCCTCTTTGAGAAAGAAAGACAACAAACAAACAATCATCTATAGCCCTCACCTAGTTCTCTTCACTGTCTCCCTTGGCAATCTCATTCATTCCCAGAGTTTCAAGTACCACCAACTTTATAGTGACTCTCGATCTGTAGCATCAGTTTCTACTTGAAACCCAGTAACCAGAAAATATTTCCTTAAGGGAAAGGTGACTTTTCTTTAGTCTATAATCAAGGCTGTAAGTCATCATTCTTAACTAAGGAAAGCTGACAAAAGTCATCTAGGATGCCACAGGCTAGGATTAAGAGATCAAGCTTTGAAGTCAGGAAGACTTGGGTTCAGGTTCTGCTTCCGGCATATATTAGTTGTGTGACCATGAAAAAGTCATTTAATCTTTCAGGCAATTTTCTAAAACTACAAGTTAAAGAGTGGATGATAAGCAACACTATCTTAATCTGTAGAGCAAGTGACCTTAAAGTACTCTAGGGGGAAAATCTGATGTACAACAAATGAAAGAACTGGAGAATCCATGATTTCAATGTATAATCTGTGACCTGAGTTCTAGAAGTGGGGTCAAAAGAGATCAACTTTGGAAAAAAAAATCTTCCAATACAATTCTCTTTTATAGCTTCATAAAAAATGTTTTCCAGGGTTGCTGACCATCTGCAGACAAGCCCAGGAGTTAATTGCACATATTTGCCCCACCTTTCAAAAACAAGCAGTATATGTCATTCCCCAAAAAACAAATCTCCCTTGCCAAAAAAAAAAATAATCTTTTTTTTTAAAGAGGAAGCAAAGAAAATTTCCATCACATATTGATCAGAAATAATTATCACAAGTTCTGCTTTTTTGGAGTCCCCTGAAGCTAATAGATTTTGTCCCTCTTAGTCTCTCACTTTCATTTTAAATCTTTGTGTTTAAAATGTGTTTACTGCGTGTAGCATTTTTTCTCTCCATTCTTCCATTCTGGTTCTTTTTATTGGGAGATTTAATTCATTAATATTTTAGGTTACAATTTTTATTTGTGGGGGCTTTTCATGAAATACACACATACAAATATAAGTGAATAAATATGTGTATTATACATATATGTGCACATACATGCATGTACATTATATATATACCTACATCTATACATATTTTCCTTATCTTTTATGTTTTGTTTTCTTTACACTACCAATCTCCTCTCCCAACTCATCTTCCCTTCCATTAGGCACAAAACAACTAGGTGACGCAGTGTGGATAGAGGGTTGGGTCTAGAGTGAGAAAGACCTGAGTTCAAAAATGCCTTCAGAAACTTACTAGCTTGTGATCCTGTAGTAGGAAGGCCGAATTTATGATCTCAAATATAATCATGTATATGTTTGAATGGTCCGAAATCGCAAGGTATGAGAGATTCTCTAAGGAGAAAACAACAAGAAATTTATTTAGGCCCC
>JAQQSZ010011364.1:0-12271 GCA_028646595.1 Phalanger gymnotis | reverse complement strand
GTGGCTATCACTCAGCTTATTAGTCTATCACTTCTTTGTCAACAGAAGGATAGCATTCTTCCTCTTGGGGTCTCTGTAATCATGATTGGTCAGAGTTCTTAAGATTTTTTAAATTGTTCATTTTTACAGTGCTGTTTAGCTGCATCAGTTCATACAAGTTTTCCCAGGTTTCTCCAAGACCATCTCTTTCTTCATTTTTTATGGTACAATAATATTCCATTGTATTCATATTCTCCAAATCAATTGACACATCCTTGGTTTCTAGTTCTTTGCCACCACAGAAAGAGCTTCTACAAACATTTTTTGTATATGTAATACCTTTTCCTCTTTTTTTAATCTCTTTGGGGTAATAGACTCAATAATGGTATGCAGAGTTTGTTAACTTTGGGAGAATAATTCCAAATGCCTTTCTAGAATGGCTGCAAAAATTCACAGGTCCACCCAATAAGGCGTCAATTTGCCTGTTTCCCATAGCCCCTCCAACATATGCCATTTTCCTTTTTTTGTTAACTTTGTCAAATTTGTGGTTATGAGTTTGAACCACAATTACTTTAATTTGCATTTTTCTAATTAATGATTTGGAGCATTTTCTTCATATGACTATAGATAATTTATACTTCTCTTGAGAATTTCCTGTTCATATCCTTTGACTATTTAAAAATGATATGGTATCAAATATGATATGTTTGAATCAGTTCCTTATAAACCTTGGAAATGAGACCTTTATCAGAGAAACTTGATATAGATTTTCCCCCTGTTCATTGTTTTCCTTCTGATCTCATCTATATTGAATTTGCGTAAAATCTTTTTAGTTTTATATATTTCCCTGTGTTCCATTCTCTTGTAAATTTTTTTTTCTATTTTCTCCCACCCCCTTTTTACAAAGAAGAAAAGTTAAATGTTACAGGAGTGTGCTCTGCTACGTACTCGGTGGAAACAGCTTCCACTGCCTTTATCCATTATCCAAACCAAAATTAGAGGTTTTTATCTTTTTGAAGCCTTCTTCACAATCCCTCCTATGAATGTAAGCTTAGGGTTTTTTTTTTTTTGTTGACTAATCCTTCCTTATATCTACCCTCCTTCTTATTCCACCCTTTCCCCTCTCCCTGATTCTGTTTCCGTGTTGAATATATGTCTACACCAAACTCTTATTGTGTCTATGTTTGGTCTGTGTGTTCTGCTCTCCTTTTACAAGTTCAGATTAAAGCAAAGTTCAATAGATGTCCATTTCTTTCAGGCCTTCCTGGTTTATATAGACTTCTACTTTTGCCTCTTGATTATGTGATATTTAAGTCCTATCATTCCTCCTTTCTTTTTCCTCCCCTAAATGATCCATTTCTCCCTTCCCTTTCCTTTCTTCTCTTAAGACCATTGAAACAGAAAAAAAAAAAACACTCTCAGCCTTCTGTTATTTGACTTCTTTATGACCCTAAGGACTTAATGATTTTTAGGGGATGCTTGTACCCTCCTATTAGCAAGCCATATTTGGCTTAAAAGAACTTTCTATTAGTAGAAGATATTGAGAATTTGCCACTGTTATTGAGGAAAACAAAGTGATGATCTCCTTTAAAACAACTTGGCCCCCATTCTTCCCTGTTGTTCTAGGTGTTCCATTAACTATCCATAAACTATTATCTGAAATTATACACATAAAAACATATGTCTTGTATGTATGTAGTTTCAATTTCTTCATCTGAAAATCCCCAAGAATATCATAAAATCCAGTTTCCAGGTCAAATAAAAAGACTATACTTCTTGATGTTCATTCTCTTAAAAATACATTGCTGTACTCTTGCCGCTCCACATCCTCAAGATGTCCAGATCTTTCTGTCTTCTCTGCTTCTGCAATCTCTGATCCAGAGATCTTGCTCTGAAGGTCTTAATTCTCTTACTTCTGGAAATCCCTCAGGAGTACATGGTGCCCTGAGTAATGAGTGTGCCACATGGCCTACTATGCCTAGCCAAACTCAGCTGTGCTTCACACTGAGATGTAATGGGCTCCCCCAACTACTGTATTGCTACCTGTATTCTCCCTGCTGCCTCCCACATAAAACCGATATTGCCTTTGCTACTAGAAAGGTTATATTGGATTCATTAACTCTTCTATATCTTCTATATCACCTCTTCTGTTCATCAGTCCTCCATCGGACTGAAAACTCCTTAAGATGAAGGACTGATTAACTTTGTTATTTATAATCCCAGTGCTTGGCATAGTAAGTGATTAATAAATGCTATTTGAATCATCCATTAAACATATTATTATAGAGTTATTGACAAAGCTTCACTTTAAAAAAGTTTAAAGTGCTTCTTAATTGTGATTTGATTAAAATTTTTACATCCTTGCAACAATTCTTTAGGAATGAATTTCCATTTCAATAATAATAAGAGACAGCTTTAGGCACAGTTTTCCAAAACTTCTGTACATGGAAAAGTATTTGTACGTGTCTGATTATATCAAGTTAGGCCTATTCGTATCTCTTCCCAAATGCTAGCATCTCTTTTACCTCCTCTTCCTAGGTGATTCCCTGTGAAAGGGAGAAAAACTAGATGCTAGTTTGAGGGGATGTCAGGGCTAATGAAGGATTTTTTTCCTTGTCAAAGTGTACTTCTTCAATCTTTATTTTTCTTTTTTAAATAAGTTAATTTTTTATTTTTAGTTTTCATCATTCACTTCCATAAGTTTTAAATTTTCTCCCTTCCTTCCCCTTCCCTGCCCCAAGATGGCACACAATCCAATATAGGTTTTATGTATATATTCCTATTAAACATATTTTTTACATTAGTCTTGTTGTATAGAAGAATTAGAACGAATGAGAGTAACCATGAGAAAGAAAAACATAAAACAAAACAAAACAACAAAAAAAAAGAAACAGTCTGCTTCGATCTGCATTCAGACTCCATATTGCTTTTTCTGGATGTGGATGGCATTTCCATCCTGAGTCTTTCGAAATGTTTTAGGTCCTGGCATTGCTGAGAAGAGCTGAATCTATCAAAGTCAGTTATTGCACACTGTGGTTGTTAAATTTACAATGTTCTCCTAGTTCTGCTCCCCTCACTCAGCATCAGTTCATATAAATCTTTCCAGGTTTTGCTGAAGTCTGTCTGCTCATCATTTCTTATATGACAATAATATCCCATTACATTCATATACCACAACTTGTTCAGCCATTCCCCAAATAATGGGCATCCCCTCAATTTCCAGTTCTTGGCCACATTTCCCATTTTTATGACCTCTTTGGGATACAGCCCTAAAAATGGTATTGCTAGGTCAAAGGATATGCACATTTTATAGCCCTTTGGGCATAGTTCCAAATTGCTCTCCAGAATGGTTAGATCAGTTCACAACTCCACCAACAATGCATTAGTGTTCCAGTTCTCCCGCATGCTCTCCAAAATTTATCATTTTCCTATTTTGTTATGTTAGCCAATCTGATAGATGTGATGTGGTACCTCAGAGTTGTTTTTATTTGCATTTCTCTAATCAATAGTGATTTAGAGCATTTTTTTCATATGACTAGGCTTTTTTTTTAAGCATAGGAGGATGAACATGTTTGTGTAGGCAGTACAGAAGTAGATAGGGACTGAGGGGAAGAGGAGAGAGATAGGAAGGAAGGAAGGAAGGAAGGAAGGAAGGAAGGAAGGAAGGAAGGAAGGAAGGAAGGAAGGAAGGAAGGAAGGAAGGAAGGAAGGAAGGGAGGGAGGGAGGGAGAAAGGGAGGGAGGGAATGAAAAGTACAAGTAGAGGGGTCAACCTTGAATAGGGAAGAGCCGCCTCATTCTGTGTTAAGGTATAGAGGAAGGAAGATGAAGGAGCACATATACAGTTGACCCAATCTTTTCAGCAAAGTAGGAGACAAAGTAATTTGCATTCAAGACAAGTCTGCCTATTTTGGCTGCACATTTTCAATTTCCTCACTATTAATTCCAGTACATTTAGTAATGAGGTTCTATATGAATAAAATTGGGGTGCTTCCCTCTCTTCAAAGGAGGAGATCAAAAGAATCTTAGGAAAGTCTTGACTCAACTTAGGCCCTTTCTCTTAGCCAGTTACAATACCCTAATTATTTACCTGTGCCTTTTATTCTGGCTTCAATTTTTCTTTCATGAGTTACCCACTATGCCACCAGAATGCATATGGAAAATAGCTAGTCCTTGTATTACACGTACTAAATATTAGCAGGCTGTTGGCCAGCACTAGTAAGAATTTTTTAAGACATTCAGAATCAAATTGTTTATCTTCAGATGCAAATATATGAAAACAATAGGGTGTCTCTTAAGCTCTGCATGTAGCTTTTTTTTTCAGAGAATGCTGTTAGACTGTTGCCTCTTTTGTCATGGAAACGCTAAGAATCTGTTTTCCTTGAGTCTTATTTCTGAAAGTTATTCAATATAAACTCACTTTTGTTTCTCCAATTTAACAAACATTTATTGAGCTCATACTATGTGCAAGGCACTGGGCTAGGAATGAGGGATACAAAGATAGATAATAAACATTTCAAACTGGATAAATGAATTTAAAAAAAATATTTATTAAGTGTTTACTAGGTGCCATGCATTGTGCTAAGAGGAAGAGATTATTAAAAAAAAAAAAGCAAATACAAGTCCCTGCTTTTAAGGAACTTAGATTCTGCTAGAACAAAAAACCACATAGAGTGGAGCAGTGGCTAGGGAGGGATATTTTGACTTTAAAAGTTCTAGGGGTGATCAATGGAATCATAAGGGAGTAGATTGATATAATCTTTCAAGAGCAATGCATCAATGAACAAAGTATTTACTAAGTGATTACTATATGTAAAGCACTGTGCTAAGGAGCTCACGTTCTAATGGGAGAGGTAACATGGAAGATTTCAGCTTTACGTCAGATAAAAAGGTCCCACGGCCCTTACAATGCAACAACAAAGCAGAAGTTAATGTCTCTTCTTTAATATCATTTCCATTTATAAAATCATATCAATTTTTGGCATTAAACCATTTGTGTCAGATGTATTAAGCATATTCCCCCCCGCCCATCCACATATCCTATTAATTTTCCTATTTCTGTCAAGTATACCACCATCCGTCCATTCGGTTTTCCAGGTCGCCAATTTCAACGACATCTTTGGCTCCTCACTCTCAGTTCCATAATATAACCAATCAATTGCCAAATCTTATTATTTCCATCTCCACAAAATCAGTTAGTCACATGAAAGCCTTTTTATATGTTTATATAATTTCCATCCTAATTCACTCCCTCATAACCTGGCACCTGGGCTGTTGCTGTAGGTTATGCCTTGGTCTCCTTGCTTCTAGTCTTGACCCTCTCCAATTAGTCCTGTAATCACTGCCAAAATGATTTTCCTAAAGCATAGATTTAACCACATTGCCCTCTCTCCACCCCTTCACCCACTGAATAAACTCCAGTAGACCGCTTTAACCAGAGATGTGCTACAACTACCTCCAACTGGCTTCTGAGAACTGGTTGTTAAATTTTCTGTGTATTTGTAGCAAATGCTACAAAGCAACCTTTGACTTCTTGTTGTATTGATTGTCTAGGCTTCAGAAAGTGATGGAGAGAATGAGTGTAGATTAAACTGAAAAGTGTTGTGAGTACAGTTTTTTTTTTTTAACTCAGTAGTTAAACATGCCAGCACATGCCTGCCTATAACTTCTAGGACCAAATATGCACAATTTAAAGGGGAAGATGAATGTAATCACAAGTTACAAGAATGTATATAAAGTTCTTTACTGTCTGGCCACAACTTATCTATCCAACTCAATTGTTTTAGTCATATCTGACAATTCATGGCCCCATTTGGAATTTTCTTGGCAAAGATATTGGAGTGGTTTGCCATTTCCTTCTCCAGCTTATTTTACAGATGAAGATCTGAGGCAAACAGGATTAAATGACTTGCCCAGGGACACACAGCTAGTAAGTGTCTGAGACCAGATTTTAACTCATGATCATAAGTCTTCCTGATTTCAAGCCTAGTGTTCTATATGTTCAGAGAGGACTAGCACTCTGGTGTGAGGGCTTGCTTTTCAGGGCCTATATGTAGGGAGGATTTTGTTATCCTTGTTAGAGTTCAGTTTCTCAGGATCCATGGCCATGGCAATGTCTAGTTTCCAGGTGTTAGATAGTAACTCCCAGAATAGCCCCAAGGATCTTAGTAGTTCGCAGAATCCTAGTGACAGACAGTCCTACTGAGCCTGTGCTGTGAGATATAGGGGTGACATAATTGATATTTACTATACTTGCCCAGAATGATGAAGTTAACCTGTGAGCTTAATATTGGCAAGATGCCTTCTTTGTCTGTTGCCCTATAAAGCAAGTGGGCACTGGTTAGTAAGTAGAGAAAGCCTGGGGAATCTGTGTGTCCTTTGATGGGCAACAATCAAGGCTTGAGGGGATTTAGGGAAGTGCACAAGCTGTGCCTGTCTTGATTGACTCCATCAAGATGTCGGGTTAGTTACCACCACACCACACCCCACACCCCCCACCCCGCCACCTTCTCTCAGGCCCCTGCGAGAAGGGTGATTAGAGAATCCTGTAGGAGTTGGTTCTCCCATTATCAGCAATGTTCTGAGAAAACTAGGCTAGAATAAAGTAAGATTATTAACCCATCCCAAGCTGTCCTTCTTGTCTGACCAGATCAAGGGTCAACCTGTTAGAGGCTGGAGTCCAAAACCTCCAGTGCCTCTTGTGTGTTATCTGTGAAACAGGGCTGCTCATGCACCTTTGGTGTTCACCTTCACCCGACTCTCACCTGTGTCTCCAAGAAGCTATGAGGCATGGACACACCCTAATAAAACCATCTTGGCAGATAAACTAAACAGATTGAGGGTAACTGACAGGGCTCAAACCCATCAGTGAGTTAGGGGGATTTCTACCTCAGGCATGTGAAGACTTTCCCCTGGTGGAATGGGTAGATGAGAACAATTTTTTGCCAATGGCCATGAAAGGCAGCTGAAACAGGCATTTTGGAGTACTTAGAGCTTGGTGAGATATCAAAGACACCAAAGTCATCCATTGCATCCCAGTCCATCGTGAGTCATCTTGATTTTTGTCTTGCTACTAGACTTAGATGATTCTGGAAGAGAGAGTAAGGCTGATGGTTTTATGTAACTCTGCCTCACTTAAATCCAATTTACATGCAAGTCCAGACATCACTCTGTGATGTCATTGGTCCTCTTCAAAAACAAAGGACGCACAACAACATCTGTCTAGCTTTATTTTACATTACTTCTCTACTCTGGCACAAGTAGTTCCTCACATGTGATGCTGTGCCTTTGCATGAGCTGTCCCATTTTCCTTCAAAACTCAGCTTAAGAACTATCTTCTGCAGGAGTTCTTTCCTGGTCTTTCCAGCTGCCAGTGTCTTCAGATTTAAAGTTACCTTACATTTTTATTTCTTTGTCATACATCTACATAAGTGCATATTGCTTTTCTCATTAAAATATAAGCTCTTTGAGGGCAAGGATGTGATCAATTTTGTTTGGGGCTTAGTTTGAGGTACCAGTGAGATGTCTAGGTATATAAGTCACACTAGCCACTGGATATTCAGGACCTCTGGGAATTAGTTAGGAGTACATATAATATATTTATGAATCATATACGTAGAGGTGATCATTGAAGACATGGGAGCGCAATTTAGATTTTATTAGGAGAAATAGTGTCCGGCGATTAAGAGGTAGTAATCCCATTGTACTCTGCTCATCAGACTCTATCTGTTCAACCTCAACCGCCACTTTAGGAAGAATGTTTGACTACCATTTTAAGAAGAACATTGATAAGCTAGAGAGCATCCAAAAGAGGAGGATCAGGATAATGACAGGCCTTGGGAACATTCTGAAGTGGAAAAAAAAAGACTAGGGACATAAAGTCTAGAGAAGAAAATACTTAGAAACCACATAATAGCTATGTTCAAGAATATGAAAGACTCCGTGTGTGGGGGGAGTGTTTTTGGGGGGAACAGGGAGAGTTATTACATCCTTGTTTTTTTATTGGAAAGTTAATGAGGGTTACTTGATTTCTTTGGTGGTATAGGAATTGGGTGTCAGAACCATGGGATCACAGGCTTTTATTCTGTTATACTTTTATAGGCTCATTATGTTGGATTATATGGGCCCAAGAGTAATAGTCATTTATTTTTGGTGATGTATGTATGTGTGCATATAATTTTTAATCAAACAATTTGCAATCATTGCTTTGAAACCAATACAAAAGATGAATAAAAAATAAAATCCTGGTTAAGGAAAGATGCAAAAGTTTTAAGATAATCTTACTGTCAACTTAAATTAGGAACTGAGTATGACAGAGAACTTTTCTTGTTTTTGAGAATGTTATCCTAGCCTGGAGATAATCCTAAATATTTTTTCCTCTCCCTCTGCCCACTTTCCCCCCCTATTTCTAAAGAGTTTAAATTTGAAGCTCAGAAATTAGATTCTTCAAGGAATGCATAAAATGATAAGCAAGTAGAGACCCATTTATAATTTTTACTGAAATTAAGCAAGATTTTATATCTTAAAGCACTCAGTTTCTAGAATTCTTATTCTTAAGATTGAAACAGTCTGTCCACAGCACACTGAGCTGTAGAAGAAAAAGCACCCATGCTTAGGAAGAACACCAAGGGGTTCCAGCATAAACAAAAAGAAATCAAGTTAAAAGGGCAGTGACAACAAAAACAAAAAATCTATAAATAAATCTACACACAGTATAGTTAGGTCTGGCTCAAGCATTTTTCTATTCACCATTGGAGATCCATAGCAGCTCACAGCAAGACTGAAATTTGGTAAAAACTGCTTTTGATGTAGCATTTGCAAGAGTTATAATGCAGAATAAAGGCTAAAGGAAAAGGTCACTCGCTCTATGATGCTTTTGAAACCCAAATTGTTGTCCTCAAACAGCAATGCCTGATGAAGGCATGTGAGGGAAGACTCAGGTGTGAGGAACTTGGCAATCGCAGATGACCCAAAACTGTTCTCCCTCTTGAGTTTTCACCTGTGTAATGTACCAGCCTCTCCAGATTCACTCAGGGAACCTGGAAAAGCCACTACCAAGCCTACACGTGATCTTTAGACTGCTCAGGCCCAGGGTTTTAACTTGGCTTAGATGTGAACTATTCTTCCCCTTTAGTTCAGTTAACCTTTTATTTACTAAGTTTTATTGTAAGGTAATAACAGTCTACTTCCAAGGTACTAAAAGAACCAGAGGGCAGCCTCCAGTATATTGGATGTGCTTTTATGGAGGATTTATGGGAACTCATGGATGAAAATTGCATAGAATAAGAAGAAGTGAGTGAATGGGCAAGAATTTTCTTTGACCTGCATCAGTGGAGGGAGCAAACCCATTAATGAAAACATATCCATTAAAGTATAACTTTATTCATGAACAGATAGAAGATGTTAATTTCATCACAAGTAACCACTTGAGAATTATTTGACCACTTTTTTTGTTGGTTGTTAGATTAACTTATGTGGAACCTAGCCTTTGTTCTAATTACTCACTTTGTTCTTAGTAGGTCTCTACCAAGTTACCAGTTCTACCCTACGAAAAAATTTAGCTTTATTTTTTGTTCTCACTTGTGCAGTTCTCTACCAGCAGGGCCAGGTGAGGTACTAGTGGCAGCGCAGAGTATTAAAGGAAACTTGCTCAGCTCCAGGAAGGAGAGAGGAAAGAATCTTACCCAGAGGCAGTTCATTCTTAACAGTCTCTAGAATTTTAAGAAGGCCCAGAGAAAGGATATTTCCATTGCACCTTTCTAAAGTCTATCTATCTCTCTCGCCTCTCTGCAGCTCATTTCTCCATATGTTGCTCCCAAGAAGATCTCTGGAACCAAATCTTGAAGTCCCTAATAGCAGATATGCAGCATCACTCCCACTATTCTGTCTTTTAATCAAGTCATATTTCCCTCCCAGGATGTAGCTCATGGAACAGGGCCTTCCCTCTCCAACAATCCCTGACGGGGGCCAGATTATATACATACTAATAAGAAGAATCTTCATGAACAGATAGGTGTTAGTTTCATCACGAGTCATCTCCTGAGAATGACATGACCACTTTTTTATATGTACTGTGACTTTTGGGGTCCGCTTTTTATATCTGTGGATCAATCCCTCTATCTGCTTTCTTTAGCTTTTTACCCTTATGTTTTAATAAGAAACCCTTTGATACCTGCAGATTGGTCCAATTGTTGTCCCCTGAACATGCTATGATAACTTCTACAATCATACCTTTGTTTTTTTTGTCTTTTTGTCTTCTTATTCTATCCCCTTCCCCCATCCTTTCTACTTATCTAAATTCTAGTTATCTTTCAGAGATCAATTCAAGTCCCATCTTCCCTATAGAAGAATACTCATGGCAGAGATATTTAGCCCCTGCACAATTTTAGTGTTGTATATGAGTCCATGTTCCCATTGAAGAATTGAACAAGGACTACATATGATGCTTCTTTGTTTAACTAACTGCCTAGTACAGTGCCATAAATTTAGTTGTTTCTCAATATTTTTTAATGGATAGGTGATTTTTGTGTCCTATATGTTCCTAAAACTGGTTCAATTGGTGGAAGAAGCATATTGATTTCATTTCTTAATAAGACTAGAAATATATTATTTTATAATATAATTGTTACTGTAAAACTTGGTGATTTCACTAGGCCTTATTATTTGCTTCCCTTTTCACTCAGAAGGCAAGACAAAAGGCAAGGTGAGTTTAATTCCTCTACTCCAGTGCTTCTTAAGGTGTGGGTGGTGACCCCTTATGAGGTTGTGTAACTGAATGTGGGGGTCATGAAAAATTTGGCAACAGTTAAAAGGTTTCTGAACACTCAACAACCAAAAATTAATTCAAAATCAAATGTGTCATGAGTCCGAGGTGTTTCTGGAAGCATTTGCCTGTGTTGGATCATGCAACTTCATTGCAGCCTTGGTTCTGAACGCACAAAATGTGCCCTCTGCACCGTGCATGCCATCACGTCATGCAATGCCAGTTAAGACTCCCAGAAACACCTAAGATCAGATTCAAAATTATCGTATGTTATGAATTGCACTTTTTTTCCTGTACATACAAAGTTTTCTGCTCTTACAGAAATATAATTACAGAAAATTTAATTTTTTCCTACTGTCATTCCAAGACATGTAAATATCAAATTAGCATATCTTTGGATTGTATTGTGTAAGAATGTATAATTTAAAAATTACTGTTATCTTCTTCTTTTACAGAAAAATAAATGTTTAATTGCAGCGAGACAAAAGCCCTGTAATAATATTTCTCCACCGTCACCACTGTATGTATATGTAAGTGTGAATGTCAGTTTTTTTTAAAACTAAGCACAAACAAATATAATTTCACAAACTAAAGCTAGCATTTTTCTGAGAAATAATTAGCACTATTTAATTATACTTTAGAACAAAAATATTTTTTGGTTATAGATAAGTGACTAAATTTAGACAAGAGATGTAAAAGTATTAATGATGGCAGAGTCTTTGCTACCAGGCTGGACAAGAAAAAGAAAATATGGGGGGCAGAGCCAAGATGGCAGCTGGAAAGCAGGGACTAGTGTGAGCTCCCTGCCAAGTCCCTCCAAAAACCTGTAAAAATGTCTCTGAACCAATTCTAGAACTGCAGAACCCACAAAATAGCAGAAGGAAGCAGGGCTCCAGCCCAGGACAGCCTGAGTGGTCTCTGGGTAAGGTCTATCCCGCATGGAGCTGGGAGCAGATAGGAGCAGACAGATAGGAGCAGAGCAGACCCCAGCATGGGCCATGCAGACCAACCAGACCAGGAGCCGGGCAGAGTGGGCCCTAGCGCCCTAAATCAGTGAGCTGCAGCAGTTACCAGACTTCTCAAACCACAAACACCAAAGACAACAGAGAAGGTTACTGGGAAAAGCTGCTGGGACAGGGTGATAGAGTTAGTGGTTCAGCCACCACCCCCGGGGCAGCAGAGGTGGGGCAACTACAGCTGCAGTTGCTTCTGGCCCCAGGCCTACCTGGTGGGAGGAATTAAGTGGTGGATCAGAGCAGGAGTGCAGAGCCTGCTTAAGATTTGAGTCCAGTCCAGGTTGGGGGTTCTTGGGAAAGGAGGAGTGTTGATGTGGCAGAGCTGGCTGTAATAGCTCTGAAAACAACAGCGCATCCCCTCAAGCTTGGAACAAAGTACTCTTTACTCTACAGTCATACCCCCATGAAAAACTCAAGGGTCAGGTAAGTTGGCTGGGAACATGGCCAGGCAGCAAAAACACACCCAGATTCAGTCTCAGACTATGGAATCTTTCTTTGGTGACAAAGAAGACCAA
>JAQQSZ010011363.1:0-12272 GCA_028646595.1 Phalanger gymnotis | reverse complement strand
TTAGCAAGACTGGTCCTGAAATGCCAAAGACACAGTGTAAGTCATTTCAGTAGCCTGAACTCTTTTGTTACCCCTCTTGAGGTCTGTGGCCACTGCCACACTACAGAGATGCATCACGAGAGAACCTTCCTGGAAGACTACAATAGCAATTAAGTTTTTTTTTTTTTAAAAAAAAAAAGCCCTGACCGAAAGAACAATGGGCCTGTGACCTCGGCCATCACCAAGCGGGGAGCTAGGATCTTTTCTGCCTTCATCTCCCTCTTGGACCATTTATTTCTCCCATCTTGAAGCAGAGCAAAATGTGGCCAATTTTTTTCTGTGCTGTGTATCTATGCCTCATTTACTGTAACATGTATTAGGCAGCCTCTGAAGACTGCTTCTTGATTCCCTTTCTTTTTTGGTTAATTGCACGGAAGCAATGGTGATGTTGGGTACTACCAGGAATGGTGTTGATACCTAAAGGATTTCTTCAGGGAGAAAGCATCCTGGTTCCTTATGAGATCTGTGATCTCTCTCAATTGGCAGATGCTAATTAAATATCAACTATGTGTCAAGCACCTCGCTGGCCACTGGGAATACAAGTATAAAAGTGAAGCCGTCCCTGCCCTCTAGGAGCTTATGTCCTATCAGAGGAGATGCCAAGGGTATATAAGGCATGGACAAGATGAATGGCTAGATGGTGCAGTGGATAGAGTGTCAGGCCTATAGTCAAGAGGATCTGAGTTCAAATTTGACCTCATATACCAGCTGTGTGACCCATGGCAAGTCACTTAATTCTACCTCAGTTTCCTCTTCTGTAAAATGAGCTAGAGAAGGAAATGGCAACCCATTCCAGTATCTTTGCCAAGAAAACCCCAAAGGAGACATGGAGAGTCAGACATGACTGAAACGAGTGACAACAATGTAAAAAATAGAACCAAGAGATGTTTGGAAGGGAGGGCTTGACTAGCTGGGGATATCAGGAAAGGCAAAAGGTGGGGGGTGGGGGCTGGAGCTGAGGGATGCTCTGAAGTAGAAGTTGGGAGGGAGTGTTCTCTAGGCACTAGGGACACACACAGCTTGGGGCCGGGCGGAGAAAGGAGAAGGCTTGGAGAAAATCTTGAAGCTGATGACCGACTTGTATTCTTCCATGCAGGAATTAATGTTTGACACTGCAAAGACTAAAAATGTTTTAGAAGCAACAGGCCACCCCGATCTGTATGAAAAACTGAAGGATCTGCAAGACAGGTAAGGCTGAATGGATGATGTGGAAATAGTCACAGATGCTCTTATAGCCCTCCTGTGTCCCTTATCTTGTGCCTCATCTGAGCCTCAGCCTTACACCAACCCCTGAGGCCAATTCCACAGTAAAACTCATAGTACTTTAAGGTTTACAAGGTGCTTTACTTGTGTTATCTTTTTCAACCCTCACAACAATCCTCAGAAGTGAGCCCTCTTATTTTACAGAAGAGGAAACTGAAACATGGGTCAAGTGACTTGGCTAGGGTCACACAGCTAGTCTGGGTTTGAGGCCAGATTTAAATTTTGATCTTCCTGACTCCAGGCCCAGAGCTCTAAGATTTGTGCCACCAAGCTACCCAGATTTTACAGGTGGTGACGCCGAGACTCAAAGAGGCTAGGTGACTTTGGTTGTGTGGTCAAACTGCTTCTCTGTGTCAGAAGTGTGATTCCAACTTGGGCCTTCCAGACACTTCTGGACTCTGAGGCCGGCACCCTGGCCTCTCCAGTGTGACATCTACAATGTTACAGGGCACATTTGAAAGAACTTAAGTATGAATCAAATGAAATCAAAATGAATGCCTCCTTCTGAAATTCTAGGCCAAGGTTCCTAGACTGATTTCTCTAGCAGCAAAGAGAACAATCTGTTTCCTTGTTAGGAATAGACAGGTGTGATGCTTTAAACAAAAAAAGGAGTTTGTTTTAACACAAGAACCTGTTTTGCCATGGGGGTTACCCAGCACACCCCCCACCCTGCGTGCATGCGCACGCGCACGGGCACACACACAGCTCAGTAAATGTTTGTTGAATAGGATCAAACTAGAAGCAGACCACAAAATGGAATTCTCAAGCAGAAATAATGTTCACAGTTGAAATAGACTTTGATTAAGATGGGGAGGCAGTGAGTAGATTCTGAGTAGGAGTTAATTGTTTCTGATTCAATTCCAAGGAAACTAGCTGTATCTTGAGCCCTGCCCAGGGGCTGGGTGAGAAATAGTGACCCACCTCAATAAACAAACTACTGAGGATTGAACTCTCTGAAGGAGAGTGAGCAGCCCTAGAGGCAAGCAGGGGATGGCCTCTCCCAGGAGGCCAATCAGTTAATAGATGAATGTTAATTTGGGGCCCCTAAGGGTGTTGGATGTTCAGAGACAAAAACTGATGACCACTCACTAGGGGTGCTGTTGGGGGGATTCCTGTCTCAGGATGGATAAGATGGCCCCTGTCAGCTCTGAGATGATGGAATGCTGTGCAACCATCTCCACTGCCTATTATGGGTTGGAGAAGATGGGTGGGAAGGGGCCAAGGGAAGGAGACGGATCTGGAGCTGGGATTTCAGTTCTCTAATCAGTACAGATCCACACCTGATTATATACTCTTAGCCTGCCTGGAGCCCCAGTGTGTCTGAGGTGGGGCTTGTCTTTGGGCTGTCCAGCCTTGACACCATGCTTGGTTTCTACAGAGACAGCTTCCAAATAAAATGAATGGGGGAGGTGGAAACAGTGGAAAACTGTTCACATAGTGGGCTCATCACTGTGATTTCCCCAGAGCACCTAGGACCTTCTCATGGCCCTTGGTACTCTGGAGAGAGCCTTAGAGCAACCTAATGGTCTCTCTAGAGAAACTGCCTTCAATAATTTCACTATTAATTATGGTTTAGTAATAATAATGATATAGGCAGAGCATGGCAGAGTAGATAAAAAGCCAGCCTTGGAGTCAGGAAAATTTTGGTTCAGGGTCCTGGTACCACCATCCAGTGAGAGCATTTTATTCCTGGGAAACTGGCAAATCCTTCAAATCAAGGCTTAGTTTATTTTTATTTTTTTGGTTGATTCCATAGACTTAAGGACATGATGGAGAAAATATCAATGATGCAGATTAAACTTTGGAAATGTGTCAGTTGTACATTTTTAGGAGAGCTGGTTGTTAAAACATTTACTAGCACTCCTTTGCCTGTGTTCCAGCCCTCCCTTTGACGTAGACCAGCTGTGGGATCCTGGGCGGCTGTTCCCTAAGACTCTAAGTTGCAGGCAGGCATCCATTGGCTTTGGTTGTCCCTTTGTAGAGACATGCACTGTCTAGGCTAAGAATCCCTCTCCAAGAAGATGGTGGGAGAGGGAGGACAGGCCAGGGAAAATTGAGAATATGCCCATGGCCCAGACCCAGTGTATCATTTTTCTTCCGTTTTTCAGGCTTGTTCTTTGTGAAAAAGCTCTGGCTGAATACCTGGAGACCAAGCGTCTGGCTTTTCCTCGGTTCTACTTTGTCTCCTCTGCTCATTTGCTTGACATTCTCTCCAACGGAAACCAGCCAAAGCGGGTAACGTCTCCCTTGTCTTGCCTTCCTGGGACCGAGCTCCCTGTGATGGGACCCTCTGCAAGGGTAGGGCTTTGGTCTGCCCTGCCGGCTCCCCCAGGGCACCAGCCTCACTGAGAAGAGCGAGAATCCATGAACTATCACTGCGCACCAGCGTGGTACAGGTGCCAAGTCATGGAGGGTTTGCAGCCTGCCTCTAATACGTCCTAGCTGGGTGACCCTGGGCCAGTCACTCTCCTGTTCTCTAAAGAACAATCTTCCAAGCAACCTTAGATCATCTGATCCTCATTTTATAGATGAGGAAACTGTGACCTTCCCCAGGTCATATAGGTAAGGTGAGAGAGCCAGGATTCAAACTCAGTTCAAATCAGGTGCTCTCTCCATTGTACACATGACCCTGCCTCCAATCCAGTCAATAGGCATTTATTAAGTGCCTATTATGTGTTTGGCATTATGCTGGGCACTGGAGATGCCAAGATAGGAATGAATAAAGCAATGGTTCCCTTCAAGAGCCTTTTTGTCTAGTTGACAAGAAACAACACATTAAATGGATAATTAAATATAATTCACACATGTACATGTATCTACATATGTATATATACACACATGTACATATATAGACACATAGAGGTACATATTTATAATTTTGTTTTTTATTTAGTCATTTTCAGCCATGTCTGATTATGACCCATTTGGGGTCTTTTGACAGAGATACTGGACCGGTTTGCCATTTTCTTCTCTGGCCCATTTTACAGGCAAGGAAACAGAGGCAAACAGGGTTAAGTGACTTGCCCAGGGTAACCCAGCTTGTAAGTGTCTGAGGCTGGATTTGAACTCTGGAAGATGAGTCTTCCTGACTCCAGGCCTGGCGCTCCATGTACTATGGTGCCACCTAGCGGACCATATACATACATACCTCTAGGTATGATCACATATGCCTATATACATGTATATATTCATATACACGTATGTGTATATTTATACATATGCATATATATTGAAATATGTTATCTATGTTTACAAAGTACACAATAATTAGGGGGATGGTCAGGAAAAGCCTCATACTGGAGGCCATACTTGAGCCGATCCCCGAAGGGATCTAAGGATTTTAAGTGGCCAACAAAAGGACAGGACCCTTTCAGGTATGGCCACAGTCAGTTTAAAACTGTGCAGGAAGGAGATGAAAAGCCAGAGGGTGGAGGGGTGAGAACTATAGATGAAGAAATGCTGCTTTGATTAGAATGCAGTGCACATATGGGGGCTGGAGTCCAATGGTGAAGGGTTTTCATGCCAGATGGAGGAGACTGTGTATTATCCTCTTGGCCCTAGGGGGCCATAGAAGCTTCTTGAGCAGAGGAGTGCTGAGGTCACACCTGTACTTCAGGAGATAGAAATTTTGAATCTCTGAGCCTTAGGGCAAATGAAGACAGCTCAGCAGGAGGAGGGCCTCTCCCCCTACACCCTCACTCAGGGAGGCTGAACTCCATCCAGGTCCTGGAGGACAGTGCAGAAGGGACAGCAGCCACCTCATTCCAGCTAATCCTTGGCCCACGAATCCAGTCTGTGTGGTCTGGTGGAGACAAAGCTGAATTTGGAGTTAGAGGACTTCGGTGGTCTCCTGTCTCTGTGACCTTGGGCTCCTCATCTGTTCAGTGAGAACCGGGGGAGCTTGGAAGTTCCTTCCAGCTCAGAATTCTGCAATCCCAAGTCTCCAACAGCAGAAGGGGGAGGGCAGGCCTGCTTTACCTTAGTCACCAAAGAAATCAAGATGAAATTGGTGACTTTCTGGACCGGCCTAGTATGATTTCAGTGACCAGGACCCTTTCAGTCCTTGACCCCTGCCTTCAGTCCCCACCCCCAACAAAGAAAGAGACCTTTTAGTTTCCTGAATTCAGAGGTGAAAGGAGCCTCAGGGGTCAGAACAACAGTAACAGGCAGTACCTTAACCCTCGCAGAGCACATCACTAATGTTATTTTATGGGAGGGGGAAGTGCTATTTATCAGTCCCATCTTACAGATGAAGATATTGAAGCTAAGAGAGATTAACTGACTTGACCAGGGTCACAGAACCAGTGTCTGAAATTGGATCGAATTCAGGTCCTCCTGATTCCATTTTATAGATGATAAAACTGAGGCATCCAGGGAGGTCGTAAGTTTATAAAGGGGCAGGCAGTGTAGCGTAAGAGGAAGGATACTTCAGGAAGAAGTCCAGTTGTAGAGAAACAGCCTGAAAATCCGGAGCCCTTCTGTCCCTAACTAGCTGGGTGATTAATTTTTAATGATTTATAAAATTGGATTTAATTCAGTAACCATTTGCTATGTGCCTACTATGTGCTTTATTGTGCTAGAGAAAAAAAGAAGAGGAGAACCAAACAGTCCTGCCCTCAAGGAGCTTACATTCCACTGGGGAAAACAACACATGCACAAATAAGTATATGCAACATACCATTGAATTAGTCTGCAGTAATTTTGTCAGGGGTGAGGTGGAGGTGGTTAAGGGAACACTAACAGCCAGGGGGAATCCTCTAGGAGCTAACTCCTGAGCTGGCATTCAAAAGAAACCAGGGATTCCACAAGCTAAATGAGGAGAGAAGAGGCTAGGCAGAGGCATGGAGGTAGGAAATAGATCGTAGTGCATAGGGCCAGTAGGGTTAGGATATAGAGCGGAAGAAGAAAAGGCCTGGGAGATGACTCTGGAAAAGTAAGTCGGAGCCAGATTGTGAAAGTCTTTGAGTGCCAAGCAGAGGAGTTTTGTATTCTATCCTAGAGATTATAGGGAGCTCTGGTAGCTTCTTGAGCAGGAGAGTAACATAGTTGACCCCGTTTAGGAGGATGTAGATTGCTCTATGAGGTGCAGAAGGGAAAGTGGGATTCCAAAGTTAAGAACCCGAGCACTGGAAGGACAATGGATGTGTCCTCAGCAAGAACATAGAACTGAGGAAAGTGGGCAGGTTTTGAGAAGGAAGATGAATTCTGTTTCTCAGTCATGGATTTTTGCAGACCCTGCTGCCCCTCAGTGACATCATATTTATCCTTTTTAAGGTCCCTCCAAGCTCTGACCATCTTTGGTGCTGAATGAGCATGCCTCATTCCTGGGATAGACAGATAATTAGAGTATATGGGAGCTGCAGGGGGGTCAGCCCTGAGGATGTAATTGATGGGAGGCATGTTAATTACACTTCCTTTCCCCTGTTTTCAGAGAGAGCAGATGTGGGTGCCAGAGCAGATTGCTGAACGGACTTGCATTTTTGAAATGTTAATTTCCCCAGATGTAAATAGCTCACTGCCACATCTACAGGTAGACAAAAGATGCAGGTCCCAGAGGCCACCTTGTTGGTAGATGGATGCACTGAGTTCTTGTGAGCTCTGGGAATGGGATGTCATTAAAAAAAAAACACACATTTTCTTTTGGAAACCTGCTGAACGCTTGATGAAAATAACAGCCATGATATTCCTCATCCTAATGACAGTTTAGGCAAAGTTACTTATTTCTCTTTGGCCTCAGTTTCCTCACCTGTAAAGTGGGGGTTGGCCTTAATCAGTGCTTCTTCAACCTAAGGTCTGTGAACTTGCTTTTTAAAAAAAATTTTGATAATTGTATTTTGATATAATTGGTTTCCTTTGTGACCCTACGTATTTTATACATTAAAACCTTGTTCTAAGAAGGTGTCTATAGGGTTGACCCCCTTCCAAAGGGGTCCATGGTGCCAAAAAGGTGATGAACTCTTGGTCTCAGTCAGCTCTCAATTGAGGATTCTTTGAAATGGGTCTGAGTTGCTAATTGCTGTTTTATGAACATGAGCTATATCCTATCTGGTGCCTTTTATTTTAATTTGTCAGTTCCACACAGTACTCTTCCCCTCCCCCTAACCCTCCTCAGTATTGAGCCCTCCCTGCTAGAATATTTTTGAAACAGTTTATTAAAAAGTTAGAACTGAGAAAAAGAAGATACCTCCATGCTAGCCAATAAGAGGAAGAAGAAACCCATTAGAGAAGAAAAAAACTAAAGGATGGGGCAAAGTCATTTAATTTCCATTCATCTCAGTTTCCTCATCTGTAAAATGGGATAATAATAGCATCTACCTCCTGCAGTTGTTGTGAGGATTAAATGAGATAATGATTCCAAATTGCTTAATATAGTACCTGGCACATAGTAAGCACTAGATAAATATTAGCTATTATTAAGATGAAAAATCTTCCAGTTCCCTACAAAGCATTCTAAAAGGCTGAACATGGCAAGAATCAGCTGAGTGAGTGAGTCAGGGTGAGAGAGTAAAGAGCAATGCATTCTCACCCTGACTGAGCTGCTAGCTGCGGTCCTAGAACTGTTAGGGGACTCATCACTCTCATTCCTTCCCCAAACCGACAATCCTTAGTTTGTGTGACGGTCAAAGTCTCGTTTATATGCCAGCTCTGCACTAGAATATTATCCAAGCCCATTGCACTACATTACCCACAAACCACAGAACAGTGTGCTCCCAATGGCCATGTTAGCATGACAATGAATTATCTGATCATTGGAGAGAGTTCTTTGTGTCAGGAAGCCCAAAGGGGACCATGTACGGAGATATGTGAGGTCGGGGTCTCTCAGGCAGAGACCAGGACACAGCAAATCAACTCAAATTTAAAGAAAGCCAGAGTCTTAAATACTCATCCTTTTCAAACTTACTCAGACTTTCACCAGATTTCCTAAAGTGATTTCTTCCCCCTCTTCTCTGCTGACAGTGAGTAGACTAGAAAAAAACTTCAAAGCTGAAGCCCAAAGATGGCCTTCCTCTCAAGGATAGTCTGTCAGTGTTGGTTTGGCATTTTCAGAGTAGTCTGGTCAAATGAGACAGACCTTTCTTTGACCTCAGTTTACCCACTCCCATAAATAATCTTAGCCCCTGGAGGGCAGGCATAGTGAAAAGAGCATTAGAGGTGGAGTTAGAAGTTTCTGTCAATCAGATGACCATGGGCAAATCATTTCCTGTCTCTAATCCTATTTTCTACTCTATAAAGTGGAGGAAATTGGAGTAGCTGACCTTTGAGGTCCTTTCTAGTCTAGAGCTAGGATCTTAGGAGTTAGTCTTCTCTCATGTTTCCAGGACACTGTTTTACGTTTCTGTGATGTTTCAATAAAAAGTCAGGGTGAAGGCTGTCACCCTTGTAGAATAAAATTTTAAAAATAAAATAAAATCAAAGGGCATTGTCTCTCTTCATCTCATGGGAATTAAGTGTGAATGTGTACTTCTGCCCAGGCATATTAGGGTCCAGGAAGAAGAAGGTCCCAGAGAGCTGCTCTTAGATCAGTATAAAGCTTTGTGAAAGGTATTATTTTAGCAGGTTCTCCTTGCTAAATCATAAAAGTGTGTTTTTATGCACAACAGTAAGCAAGAAATGTGAGGAGATATCCAGTACAGGTGGAGACCTCCATCCTTTAAGTAGAGAACAGATAAGCTGGAGGGCTTTGATATTCACCAGCCTAGAGGCAGAGGGCTGGACTATTATTATTGTTGCTTAGACAATGCCAGGGGGGCAGCACCTGAATGAAAGGCTGGTGGCAAATCCCTGAGGCAGAGTTTGAGTGTGTATTGAATTCAGGATAGATCAGACTAGTCACCATACCGCGGCTCAAACTCACATAACGAGGCAGCAGAAGTCATCTGTGGGGATGGAGCAGCGGACCAGGGAACAGTAAACAAGCAAGCACTCGTGAGGGGATCCCGTGAATATGATTTCTACTTACTGTAATTATAGCCAACATTCATACAATATGTTATGGGTAGTGGTACAGTGGAAGGGGTCAGAGGAGCAGGGTTCAAATCCAGGCTCTGGCCACTTACTCCCTTTACCTCGCTGGGCCTCAGTTTTTTCAAGGGTAAAATTAGAGAGCTGAATTAGATAATCCCAAAGCCTGCTTCCAGCCTAAAATCTATTATCTCATTATTCTAACAACTTTGTGAAGGAGATGGTAAAATACCCGTTGTACAGAAGGGAAACCTCAGAGGTTAGATGTTCATTTCCAACTTTTGTTGTTCTTAAATGATTCAACTGACCTGGAAAAAGATGACTTACCATATCAACACTGATTAAGGACTTATTCTGCACAAGGCATAGGACTGGATTCTGGGGTTCAGTCAATCAATAATCAAACACATATGTGCTAGACCCAAAGACTGAAGTGAAGTGGTCCCTGCCTTCAGGGAACTTCCATTCTGCAGAGGGAGAGAAACAAGTGCATATATAGAACTGTGCATATAATTGGTGCAGCTGGGGAAGGGTCAGGAAGCTTTGTAAAGAAGGTGGCCCCTGAGTCAAGATTTGAAGGAAACTTGAGATTCTAAGAATTAGGGCTGAGGAGGGTGTATGTTTCAGGCATGAAGATGGAGTTTCATGGATAAGAAACAATAAGGCCACTTGAACTGGAGTATAGAGTATGTGAAGGGGAGAAATATGTAATAAGACTGGAAGGATAAGCTGGGGCCGGGTTGTGAAGAGCATTGAATGCCACACCAAGGGCTATATGTTTGATTTTAGAGCTGATAAGAAGTCAAAGGACTTTGAGCACAGGAATGACATGGTCAGGCCAGAACTTTCAGAGAACACCTTTGGCAGCTGTGTGGAAGATGTGTTAGAGTAAGTGAGGTGAGCCTGGAGACTGGAGGCCCCAAGATAAAAATGTCATAGTCCTTCCTCTCAAGGGCTTGCTTATATCTGCGACATAGGGACAGATATTAGGATTATAGATTTAGAAGCTAGAAGGCTCTCAATGGCCTCTAAGGTCTCAGCCTCCTCATTTTATAGATAAGGCAACTAAGGCCACAAGAGAGGGAATGTAACTTGTCCAAGGTCATACCAACAAAGCAGGATTTGAACCCAGATTCTCTGACTCCAAATTCTATTCTCTTTCTGAGGCATCATAATCACTGTTTTGTTTTGTTTTTTAAAGAAATCATTTTAAGAAAAATGCTATTACCTCCCTCTCCCCCCTTCCCCTATTATTCTGGAATACTAGAATCTTTAGTAAAAAATAAAAAAATGCCTTCTGTCTCCTTGCTTGCAGGTCACAAGACACTTGACCAAACTCTTTGACAGCATTGCAGATCTGCAATTTGAAGATAGCCACTGGCCAGCAGCCAGCAGAGCCATTGGGATGTACAGCAAGGAGAGGGAACATGTCACCTTCCATACTGGATGTGAATGCATAGGCCATGTAAGCAAAGATTCAGGAGTTGTTCTAGAGGGAATGCTGCCTCCAGCTTCTCAGAGGCTGAAAGAAAAAGTGCTACTGTGGCAGTGGAAAGGGAGAAAGGTTGGAGTCACAGGGTCTGGGTTCAAAGTTAAGTTCTACTACTTCCCACCTGTGTATGTGTAGTTTTAATTTATTCACCTCTATTCACCTGAACTTATTTATCCTCTGATTTTTGTTTGTTGTTGTTTTATGGAAAGATAGATGTAGGGACTAGACTTGTGAATTCATTCACATAGAGAACTCCCAAGAGAGGAAACACTCTCTACTAAATACTGCTGCACTTTCTCTACAGCTTATAGAGGGTTGCCTAGGTCCCTGAGAAGTTAAATCTTTTTTCAACATTTACAAAGCCTGGATGTATCAGAATTTTCAGAAATTATTGATCATTTCTATAATTTGCTCTTTGAACTACTCATTTTTTTTAGCATTAGATCATTTAGTTTCTGATTAATTTTTAATCTATTTTTCCATGGCCCTTTATTGAATGTAATTTTATTTTGCATTGTAGTCTGAAAAGTGCATTTATTATTTCTGCTTTTCTGCATTTGGTTATGAGATTTTTTGCCATAATATATGGTCAGTTTTTGTGAAGGTGCCATGTACTGCTGAGAAAAAGGTATATTCCTTTCTATTTCCATTCAGTTTTCTCTAGAGGTCTATCATAAAATTTTATTCATTTCTGTAATTTTAAAATTTATTTTATGGTTAGATTTATTTAGCTCTGAAAGGGAAAGTTGAATTCCTCTACAAGTGCAGTTTAACTATTTCCTCCTATAACTCATTTAATTTTTCCTTTAAGAATTTAAATACTATACCTTTTGAAGCATATTTGTTTAGAATAGATGTTACTTTGTTATCTATGGTGACTTTTTGCAATATGTAGTTTACTTGCCCTCTACCCTCTCCCCCACCACTTGTATCTTCTGTATCAGTTCTTCCTTTCATGCCTCTTTTTATGAGATAATTACTCCTTTTTATCTCCCCTTATAGTTTTATTTTTTTTACAATCACCCCATCATATGCAGCTTAGCCCAAGCCTTTATTTCAAACTACTCAAATAATGACAGTCATAAGAGTAATGATAACATTTTCATATATAAGATGTAAACAATTTGACCTTATTAAGTCCCTTATAATTGATCTTTAATATGTACATTAAGTTTCTCCTGGTTCTTATATGTAGAATGTTCCATTAAGTTCTGCTATTTTTGTTACAAATACCTGAAATTCTTTCAGTTCATTAAATATTCATTTTTTTTCCGTTCAGGATTACACTTAACTTTGCTGGGTAAGTTGCCCTTGTTCAAAACCCCAGCTCTTTTTCTCTATGAAATATAGCGTTCCAAGACCTATGGTTCTTTAATATAGTACCTGCTAGGTCTTGTGAATTCCTTATTATATCTCCATGATATTTAAATTGTTTTTCTCTTAGTGCTTGTAATATTTTTTCCTCAATCTAAGGGCTTTGAAACTTGGCTATCATATTTCTCCTGGGATCTCTTTC
>JAQQSZ010011362.1:0-12272 GCA_028646595.1 Phalanger gymnotis | reverse complement strand
GGCGTTCTCAAGCCCCGCCTCAATGACCAGAGAACATTGGTTCCCGAGCTGGCCCCTCCTAAGTCACCAATCCACACCCACACAGGTTTCACACCTGACAGGGCCCTGGGCCTGGGGCTTAGCACTTAACAGCTGAAAGTACTTCCACTCAAAAGAAACAAAAGCCATGCTAATGAGACAATTTTGCTTAACAACACAAGAAGGAAGAATGTCTTGGATGTGTTTTTATAGATTATAATCCCACAAACCCGGATTGTGTGGCAAATTCAGACAGCACAACCTTAGAGGAAGAGTGGTGGCTGCACGAGGATGGTGGCAATAGAGAGCAATGAATGTTCTGAATCCTCTTCCATGATCAGTGAGTCTGGGAGTAGAAGTAAAGATGTAAACAATTTTGCGTAAGGTAACCTGGAATTCTATGTCATTAGAAAAGAGCCAAGTCTCAGTGAATGCCAGAAGATGTAAAGAATGAGAAAGGAACATGTTTAAGATGAAAGGAAGTTTGTTAATCATGGAGGCATTTGGGAGAACCAAGTAAGCGGGAGAGGTACATATAGAGTAGAACATTGGATGGATGGATCGATGGTTGACAGTCAAAACAAGCTAATGTATCCTAGTTTGCATTAATTCCATTTTTGGAGAAAATTAAGAATCGTCAGTCATTTGTTATTGATAGTAATAAACACATAATGTCCATAGAAAGACAGACTACAGTCCTACTCTACACTAGCCTTTATAATCTCTATAGCTGGTGGTTATAACCATACCTGGAGTATCATATTAAGGCTTGAATGCCAAATTTTAGGAAGAGCATGGGCATGCTTGAATGAACAAAGAAAAGAGCAATAAGGGTACTAAGGAGACTCAAAACTATGTCATATATAATTGGTTTAAGAAACTGGAGAATTTAACCTGGAGAGAAGACCAAAAAGGAACTAATTATTCTTACAAATAATTTAAGGTCCAGTTTATGGAAGGAGAATTGTTTTACTTGAAATTAATGGCCAAGAACTAGAAACAATAGCTTCTGAGGTGGAATTGTGCTCAATAAAAAATAAAATTCCAGAGAATTAGGGCTGCCTAAAAGTGGAATAAACCAATTTATTAGATAGTGAACCCTCCATTACTGAAATTCAACAAATAGGTGCAGGAAGCTCCTTATTAGCAAGTCATAAATTGGAATTCCTGCTCAGATTTGGATTGATATAATTTAAGGTGTTACATTCCTATACAAACAAAACAAAACAAAAATTAAAACTCTCAAGTGCACCTGAACCAGATTAAAAAGTAATTGAGAAACATTTAACAAAGTAAATAAAAACACAATAAAACATAGATAATGTGTGGATTTCTAACTCAATGTGTGGCTGCCAGGATCAATTTCTAATTGAGTTTTATACCACTGGTATAAATGATTTCATATATCCTTTACAACTCTGATATGTTATCATTCTATGGTTCTACTTTTTTAGTTGAACACATCTTAAAATTTTACAAGTATGACCTCTTATGTGATTTCTATATAATTAAATTGTATTTGTCTAGGACATATTTAACTTACTCATAAAATCAGGTTTGAAAAAATGTGGGAATTTGCATTAATGTCCATTTGGAATTTAGAAAATGGAAGAGCATTTGTATATTGTATTTGGTCTTTGTTATTTGGACAGTTTGACTAGTGTTAGGACTATGATGCTTTGAAAATATTGTAAATGAGACACTGTGGACTAAGGAACTTAACTGATTCTCTCCAAGAAAGAGGGAGCCTTTGTTGAAAGACAATTGGACAGCCAAAATGAAACATATGGTTAATTTGAAAATAATTTGTTAATCTGAAAAGCTACTAATAATCTCTCATAGGAGCAAGCTGTGCATGTCTTGAGTCAACCAGGCAGATATACCTTGTTGTCTGATCTCACATGGGCTCCCAGGGATGGTCTAGATAGATGACTCTTAAAGAGCCTTCTAGCCCTAGAAATATAGAGACAGTTAGGAATGAAATTTGAGAACTATAGTTGCATATCTGGAATTTTCTTTGAGTAAGAAAGAAAATGCAAGTGCATTAAATTTGGAAATCAACCAAATTCAGAATTCATCTGCCAAACTACTGACAGAAATTTATTTGCATTCACATCATGTTATTGAATAACATTACCTACTAGTTAAATATAGTACACTTCTTGCAAAGAGCTCAAAGTGCTTTACCGAAGTAGGTAGTGAGCATCATTATCTGTATTGTGTAGATAATTTAGTCAGTCAAAGATTTTATTACTATGCTAGACCTTGTGACTCCAAGTCTATCATTCCATCCAACAGTTCAACTTTTTCTTGACCATTTATAAAATACAAGGAAGCTAATTTACTGCAAATGTAGCCAAAATAAATGCAAAACTTGTAACTGTAGAAACATCAGCTATTTCCCTTTGAAGCTCCAAGAAAACTAAACTGAATAGCTGAAGAAGCAAAAGCAAGGTGATGCTAGGGACAATTATCCCTTCAAGGAAGAGGACTTTATATGAGCCTTCTTTAGCATGGAGAGAGGACTCGATGATACTTGTTCTTTTTAATGTGTGAAGAATCTAGAACAAAGCAAAACATGCAGGCAAGTGACTATATGCTATGAAGCAGGAAGAATATGTGTTTAGACAATTTGCATATCTCTTTTTTCCTCCTCAGTTATTTTCAAATCCAGTTTTCTATCCAAAGAAATTTTAGGAAGCTCTCAGCGCTATTAAAATGACGGGATAGAAGTCTCAAGAAAACTCTGGTAGTGTTAAAAAGTGAAAATTTCTAAGACAAGGAAAGGCTGAAGCAGCCAAAGAACAATATTTCCAAGAGATTCAGAGAGAATTAAATAAATTGGAAGGTCTTCCAATTCTGAAGAATCAGAATTCTGGAAAGTTTGCTATTGAGTCAACCCTTATCCTCAATGATTCCCATTTATGTGTCAACCTTGTGTAAGATGCTATAATTAATGCAATTTTCAGAAGAATATGAACATCTCTTAATCCTAATAGATGTTTTATTGATGAGAGGTGAATGGGAACTTCCTTTTTGCTTTTCTATTATCTATTTGATCCCATTTTGTGGTCCCACCAGTGAATGACCGTGGGGGTTATGTTTATATTAGCAGGGTCTACAGAAAATCTTTGATTTTCTCAAGACCACAGGACACTAGACATTTAAGGTCAAACAGGTATAGAATTTGTACATTTCTTCCCAATTTTGATAAGTTAATTCAGTGCCAATTTTAAGTTTGAAGCCTTAGCTCCACCTATACAGTTTTTCTTTCTTGATTGTGCTTACCAAGTGAAGCAATATCATCCAATCCCATGGGAATTACCCTGTTCCCACACTCCAACTCATAAGGTCAGCATGGTCACATCTGCCTACATCTGTGAACTGTAGTAGATAAGCAACAGCTGCTAAACCCTGGCTTGAGATACATCATATCCTGTCCTCATGCAAACAGCCCTGGGTAAAACCACAAATCCCACATCCAGAATACCAGTATTGTATTTTATAAAACTGCCCCAAAGATAGGCAAGGGATATGATCCTAAGTTGGTGGGAACACAACCTGACTACTTCTAAAGAGTACATCTGAAGAGGGACAATAGGACTTTTGTTTATGGCTGGATAGCTTTAGCTAGAAAGTTTGTGTTTCCTTCTTAATCTACATTATGGGGGTCCCTGAGAAGTTCTTGAACAGTGTATATCTGCCAGGCAGGCAACAGCTACCAAAAGAAACATTCCATTGTAATTATCCATTTGCTTCCTATATATTTGTCTCCTAGTCAAGTTGACCAAACTTCACTGTATGGAATTAAGTGAAGTGTGGCAAAAACCCCACAATGTACTCCTGCCCTGACTCGGACTCTTCAGGGAGAAGAGTTTCCCAGAGATGCTCTGTCTTCAGGTCAGTTTAGCTCACCACCAATTTGTAAGGAAAACACATATCATAATCATGGTTATGACAAAAGTTTCATTAAGCGATGTTAGATCCATTCTATAAGGACCATCAGGACATAATACATTGTAAGGAATTATATCTACTATGAATAATCAGCCTAAGAAGGATCAAATATCCATTACAGTGACATACTCAAGTCATCAATATGCATTTATTAAGTGCCTACCAAGTGTCTCTGATTCTCATGATTCTCAAAATGACCTGTCCCTAAATTCCATGATGCTTTGTCTTCTAGACATGCAAACTGAGAGGAAAACAAGCCGGCAGAAGTTTTCGTGTGAGACCCAGCTAAGCTAGATTATTCTCAGATCATTTGTAGATGGAAATGGAAGGATAACAAATAGAAAGATAAAATGTCTGGCCTTTACAGAATCATAGAACTCAGAGTTCAACAACCGCAGAGGCCATTTACTCTTATGTTTTGCGTGAACAAGAGTCCCTTTAGCAAACACATTTGGCAAGAAACTCATAGTAAATAAAAAATGTTGGTTTGTTGATTGATTAAAGACCACCTGTGATAGGGAACCAACTATTTCCTAAGGAATTATATTCCAATTTGGGATAACTCTAGTTGTGGAAATTTTTTTTCCTATCAACCCTAATTTTTTTTTTCTCTTAAAGGTCTTTTATAACAAGTCTGTATCCTACCCTTCAAATCAGATGGCTTATTTTTCCCCTCCATAATTCTGACGCTATTTATAAACAGAATAATTCTCTGTATCCATTAACACACACTGTTGTCTCAAAACTCTGTGCCTTTGCTCTGCCTGTTTCCTAAGCCTTAAAATGCCTCCCACCTCCCCCTTTAACTGTTTAATTCCTACCTAGACTTCCTTCAAGCTTTCTATCCCATCCCATCCATGCACGAAGACAATCTTGGCATATGCTTTGACATTATTGCTTCCTTACCCTCAACTTTTTTTTTTTTAATGGAAGGCCACAAATCCATCAGAGAATGTCTACTCCAAGCATGTGAAAATGCCTCCCTTGTGGAATGGGCAGATGAGACCAATTGTTCGAAAGGCCTTGAAAGTGGCTGAAACAGGCACTGTGGAGGGCTTAGAGCTTGTTCAGACATGAAAAAAAACCAAAGTTATCTGCTGTATCCCGGGCCATGACTAGTCATTTTGACTTTTGTCTTGTCACTGGACTTTGATGACTCTGGAAGCTCATAGATTGGACAATAGGTCCCTGCCTCATAGCAAAAGTGAATGTAAATAGTAAATAGTCACAGTTTCTCTTCTGGCCAGGAACCCTGAGGTTCCTCCCCTCCCAGTTTGATTTTTTTTTTTTAATTTTTGAGTTTTGATTGAAGGGGCCATCCCTTGATTAACTTCTTAAAGTGGCCTGTTCACTGAATGGATATTATGTCACTCAAAGTGAGAAACTGAAAAGACTTTAGCCTAAATGTGTCAGGCTCTACCAATGCATCCTGGGCCACCTCCAGTTGTCCTGAATATCAGGCCACTGAGCCCAGATGGCTCTGGAGGAGAAAGTGAGGCTGGTGACCTTGCACAGCCCTCCCTTACTCAAATCAAAGTCAACTACAAGACAAGTCATCATCTCCCTACTATCACAGTCCTTTGTGCCACAGTCACAAAGGACAAACACAACAAACCATCAAATGGAGATTACTAAAGCATTCATCTTGTCATTAATCTGCTCAAGCAGCTTCAACCTATTCCTTGTTTCAATGATTAGATAAAAAATTTTCTATTTAGCCTTTCTATTTAGCCCTTAACTATCTGGCTCCCCCTCATCTCTTCAGACTGATTTACTCTTACACTCCCTCCACCTCACACATTGTTTCTGCTGAAGGAGCATACTTATTCTTCTAACACCACATTCTCTTTTCTTTTTCGATCCCTCTTTTATTCCCCAATTCTGCTTCTTGGAATGCCTCATTTCCTTCAAGGCACAATTCATTTACCTACAGGTGTTAACTCCCTTTGCTAACAACTCCAAATCCAGAGCTCTTCCCACTGTACCACACTGTCTCTATGAGGTTCTCTTCAGATCTCAGTATCTTTTTGTTTTCATGAGAAAAAGTTTCTTAAGCTATGTCTTATGTGGAATTTTTACCTTTTTGGAGGACATCACTAAATAAAATGCCAATTCAGTTAATCGTAATGATCTCATTAGATGTAGTATACTTCTCCTTTAGCAAGGTAGGCTATTTATACCTTTGCTTGGTATATAGGTAATTTTTGTTCAGTCATATCCAAGACCTGGTTTGGGTTTTTTGTTTTTTGGCAAAGATACTGGAGTGGTTTGCCATTTCCTTCTTGAGCTCATATTTTTTTTTTTTTGCAGGGGAGAAGTCAGGGCAATTGGGGTTAAGTGACTTGCCCAAGGTCACACAACTAGTAAGTGTATCAAGTGGCTGAGGCCAGATTTGAACTCAGGTCCTTCTGACTTCAGGGCCAGTGCTCTACTCACTGCACCACCTAGCTGCCCCTCTGGAGCTCATTTTTGACATATGAGGAAACTGAGGTAAACAAGGTTAAGTGTCTTGCCCAGGGAGACACAGCTAGTAAGTGTCTGAGGCCAGATTTGAACTCAGGAAGATGAGTATTCTTGACTCCAGGCCAGCACTCTATCCACTGCATCTCCTAGCTGTCCATGTAGGGCAATAACAATAGTCTTTTGCATAGATCAGAAGTGATTGCACAGGGGCTTGAATGTTTTTTGCAATGGGAAACTATGGGAGTTGGCCTATCTTGCATTCTCGGTGTTAAACCCTCAGTACCAGTCCATATGGAAGAAATGTCCAACTTCTGGAAGAACTAAACTTTCCAGTGCCTTGCAGATTATTGATCTGTCTCACCAGTGATTGATTTGGCTAGCAATCAATACCAATGGAAAAAATGCCTGAAGTGAACAGAGTGGCCAGGCTGAGGCCTGCTTCACCTACTGTGCAGAGATATAGACTTCATGTAAAATCATTAAAAGAAAAAAGTCATTATCCAGGATGTTCTCACAGACTACTACAGTTTATAGCCGTCATGACTTATTTCCTATTCTAAAGAATAACTTTGTGGCTTCACTTGGAGAAAGTGAAGTCTTTTGTTTCTCCCTGAGATTGTCTACCAACAACAATTATTTCACTCTGATTGGTCTATAGGAGGTCAGAAGCAGTAACCAAAAAAATGTACTTTAAAGGATTTCAGATTTCAGCTTGGTGGTTAAATAATAGCTCACACTCTCTCCTTATGGTAATATTGTGAAAATGTCTGAATTAGACCTACTGCATTTTCCTCATTTTCTTCTGGGAGTTCCAGTCCATTAATAAGGAACAAACTGCAGTGTATGAGTATGCTGGCATTAAAAATGATTTTTTTTCTCTTTTCCATCTCCTTCTTGGATTTCTCTACTTCCAACTCCTTATTTCTGGACATGAAACAATGTTCCTTTTCTCCTTTTGAAAGCATCTTATAAGTTTTGTAGAATCTTTTATTGTTCCCCTCAGTTCTGGCAAAAGAGAATCCTAAAGGAACTGAAATAAACTTAAGTCCTTGATTGCCTTATGGTCATATGACTGGTTCTTTGTTTTTGCAAAAAATGGTTTTTCTGTATTTTTCCCCTTTATCTCAGTTCAACAAGCATTTATGGAGCCCACTCATTGTTTAAGGCATTGTGCTAGGTTCTAGGGATCCAAAGACAAAAAAAGAGAGAGCAAAATATCATTGACCTCAGAAGGCTTATGTTTTGGGATGGAGAATTGGGGCAGGGGCAGGAGAAAGAAATGGAATACAACTTATAGACAAGGGAATTTTTTTTAATTGAGTCTTTTGTCCTTGAAGGAGGGCACTCAGGAAAAAGGTTTTACCTGGGGTGCCACCAGAACTGAGGATTAAAGGCAGCTAAGCATTCAAAAGGGGTAGGTAGGCGGGACAGTGAATAGAGTGTTGGGTCTGGAATCAGGAAGACTCATCTTTGTAATTTCAAATCTGACCTCAGACACTTACTAGCTGTGTGACCCTGGGGAAATCACTTTACCCTTCTTGCCTCAGTTTCCTTATCTGTAAAATGATCTGGAGACGGAAATGGCAAACCACTCCATTATCTTTGCCAAGAAAACCTAAAATGGTATCATGAAGAATTAGACATGACTGAAATGACTGAGCAACAAAAAGGATTCAAATTATCAAGCAAGGTGAAAGGGAGTTTGTGACAGATAGGAAGATGGCATAGTCTATTCAAGAGAACAGAGAAAGGAGCTAGAATATTGAGTTTGAGCATCAATTAGTAAACCAAATGTTCTAGAACAGAGGTTCGCTTTTTTGTGTCATGGCCTCCTTGCATTCTGGTGAAACCTATGGACCTCTTTTCACAATGCTTTTAAAATAACTGAAGGAAATCTTAAATTTCAATTAGAGAATAGTGAAAATAAAGATGAATTTTGTTCATCTAAATTGACAGACACCCTGAAATCAATACTGAGCACCCTTTTACAATCCATTATGTCATGGTCATAAAGGTAAATGTTTAACAACCTGCTTTCTGAAAACACACAACTCACTTTAAAGTTTAATCTGCATTAATAACATTTTATCCATGACTTTCTTAAGTCTTAGATAATCAACAAAATATTAAGTCAGGTCCTGATTTACAGTGTTTGCCAATAATTGAATTACAGGGCTCACATCAAAAATTTAACAATTAACTCTCACTAGCAAATAAGAACATGTTCCAATGCACCAATGCATAAACCCCAGGACAAAATTCTCTGGTCTAGAGCTTTCGAAGTAATATGAAATAAAATTGGAAAGGTAGGTCAGAGTCAGATTATGTAAAGTTTTAAATATGATAGTTATCACATAGTGAAAAGAACTTGTTTAATGTTTGCAGCAGGAAAAAAAACAATTAGGAAATGCAGGCTCATAAATAACAAATATATTTGGTTTTCTAACAGGTATGTGAGATACCATGAAGTGTAATGGATAAGAGAAGGCTTTCTGCCTGATTGCATCCCTATTCTGACACCTGTGGCCCAGGTGGCCCTGGGAAGTCATTCAAGTCCTCAGTGCCTTAAGCAATTCTTTAAGACTCTGAGTTAAAAAAAAAAAGTCCAGCTGAAGGGGTAGTGGGAGCATTTTCTTATACTTATTTAAATGAAAAAATGATAAGTCCTCTCTATATCCTTATGCTGGCCTTTCATGAGCATGTTATTGCACAGTAGAGCCTGAGGTTTTTCTATATTTCTCATGAACTGAAAGAAATTCTGACAGAATTTCAAGCAAAACTTCAAAACAAAAATTTTGAAACAAAATTGCAAGCAAAATTATTATTAAATAATATGTTATTTTGCCCTTTTCCATTCAGAGGATGATTGGTTCATCTATCATTACCATATAAGAATTGGGCTGTGCAGTTTAATGGATAAAGTGCTTGCCTGGGAATTGGGAAGACCTGGATTCAAATCTCATTTCCCATAAATACCACTTGTGTGAATTTCATAAGATGCTTAAACTCTCTGAACCTCAATTTTCCCCTTTAGAAAATGGGGGATAATAATACCTATAATGGGGCTGCTAGATGGCTCAGTGGATAGAGCACTGGGCCTGTAGTCAAGAACACCTGAGTTCAAATCTGGCCTCAGATACTTAGTAGCTGTGTGATCCTGGACAAGTCACTTAACCCAGTCTGCCTCAGTTTCCTCATCTGTAAATTGAGCTGGAGAAGGAAATGGCAAAACCACTCCAGTATCTTTGCCCAGAAAACCCCAAATGAGGTCATGAAGAATTAGACGAGACTGAAAAACTCAACAGCAACAAAATACCTGTAACTGGTAGCTCACAGGCTTCTTGTGAGGTTTAAATGAGATAATATATGAAAATAACTTTGGATTTGAACAGTTTTCCAATGAAGAAATTGAAACAATTTATAGTTGTATGAAAAAATGCTCTTCTAAATCATCATTGATTAGAGAAATACCAATCAAAACAACCTCAAAATATCACTTTACACCTATCAGACCGGCTAAAATGATTGGAGGGGAAAGCGACAAATGTTGGAAAAGATGTGAAAAAATGGGATGCTAATTCATTGTTGGTGGAATTGTGAATTGATACAACCATTTTGGAGAACAATCTGGAATTGTACCCAAAAAGTTATTAAACTGCCTATTCCATCTGACCCAGCAATATCACTACTAGGCCTATTTCCAAAGATGATTGGGGGAAAAAAGGAAAAGAACCTTAAGTTCTAAAATGTTTATAGTAATGCTCTTTGTGGCGGCAAAGAACTAGAAATTGCAGGGATGCCTATGACTTGGGGAATGGCTGAGCAAGTTGTGATATATGATTGTGATGGAATACTGCTGTGCTGTAAGAATTGATGAACTCAATAATCTTAGAAGAAAACATGGAAAGACTTCTAAGAAATAATGAAGAATGAAATGAGTATTACCAAGAGAATATTGTATATAGTAATAGCGATATTGTTTTTAAGAGTGACTTTCAGGAAATAAGTCATTTTGACCATTATAAATATCCAAATTAACTACAAAAGACAAATAAAGAAAGACATCGTCTATATCCAGAGACAGAACTGATAAACAGGTATGTTTACAAAATGATTTAACATATACCTATATCTATCTATCTATCTATCTATCTATCTATCTATCTATCTATCTATCTATCTATCTATACCTATTTGTGTCTAATGGTAGCCATCTCTAGGGTGGGGAGGGGGGGAAGGGAAGAAAAAAAAAGAAATTTACATGTTAACTTTATTATGTGTTTAACAGGGATAGGAAGTTGTCATAATAGATTTGCAGTTTCATGTACAGTCTTTTTTTTAAAATTATACTATATTATGGAAATGCTTGTTTTATTCCATAAATTGAAAAAATAAAATAAGAAAAAGAAAAGTACTTTGACAACTTTAAAATATAATATAAATAATTGTCCTTCCTGTAATTACTAATGCCAATAACTATGTTTTGATTGGTTCCATTGCATCGAGTAGTTTTTGTTTCAGCTGGTTCTGTCCTTTTCTTAAAAGTCAGAATTTTCCATCCATTGCCCTCGGTTGATATCTCTGATAATTTCTTTTTTGCAACCTCATGATCTATTAACCTGGACTCCCTGTATGTAATTCATGAAGGGGCTTTCTCAGCACTGAACTTTTCCCATCTAAGCCCTAGTTAACATGAAGTTGACTCAGAATAACTTCATTACAAAGAAGATTACCCTTTGGGAGAGTCTTGAGCCCAGCAGATTACATAGCACAGTAGATTTGAAGTTAAAGGACCAGCATTCAAGTCCTGACTTCTACTCTCTAAACATGTTACGGATCCATACTTTGATGATATTACAGTGAGTACCTTTTACTATAATCAGAACAAGTGTTAGAATTCTTGACTGAATAATTAAAAATAAACGGAAAATTCTATCAAACATTTCTTTTTTTAAAAGTAGAAACAGGTGGAGCCAAGATGGCTCCTGGAAAGCAGAGACTTGTATGAACTCCCTGCCAGGTCCCTCCAGAAACCTATAACAAATGGCTCTGAACAAATTCTAGAACTGCAGAACCCACAAAATAGCAGAGGGAAGCAGGGTTCCAGCCCAGGATAGCCTGGAAGGTCGCTGGCTGAGGTCTATCACGCACGGTGCTGGGAGTGGAATAGAGCGGAGCCCAGCGTGGGTGGCAGCAGGACCAACCAGACCAGGAGCCAGGCAGAACAGGCCCTAGCACCCTGAATCAGCGAGCTGCAGCAGTTACTAGACTTCTCAACCCACAAACACTAAAGAAAACAGAGAAAGTTAGTGGGAAAAGCTGTGGGGGACAAAGTGAAAGGAGTTCACAGTTTGGCCACCATGGTGGGAGCAGCTGGGGTGGGGCAGGTGGGGCAGCTTCAGAACTACGGCTACAGTTGTGTCTGGCCCCAGGCCCACCTGGTGGGAGGAATTAAGTGGCAGATCAGAGCTGCAGTGCAGAGCCTGCTTAAGATCTGAGTCAGTTCCAGGTTGGTGGTTCTTGGGGGAGGAGGAGTGCTGGTGTGGCAGAGCTGGCTATATAGAAACAGCTCTGAAAACAACAGTGCATCCCCTCAAGCTTGGAACAAAGTACTCTTTACTCTAAAAGCAGTCACACCCCAATGAAAAACTCAAGGGTCAAATAAGTTGGCTGGGAACAAGGCCAGGCAGCAAAAACGGACTCAGATTCAATCCCAAACTTTGGAATCTTTCTTTGGTGACAAAGAAGACCAAAACATACAGCCAGAAGAAGTCAACAAAGTCAAAGAGCCTAAATCCAAAGCCTCCAAGAAAAATATGAACTGGTCTCAGGCC
>JAQQSZ010011361.1:0-12273 GCA_028646595.1 Phalanger gymnotis | reverse complement strand
ATAAAACAGAACCAAAGGAATGAAAAAATGGAAGACAATGTGAAATATCTCATTGGAAAAACCACTGACCTGGAAAATAGATCCAGGAGAAAGAATTTAAAAATTATTGGACTACCTGAAAGCCATGATCAAAAAAAAGAGCCTAGATATCTTTCAAGAAATTATCAAGGAAAACTGCCCTGATATTCTACTAATCACCTCTTGAAAAAGATCCCAAAAAGAAAACCCCTAGGAATATTGTCACCAAATTCCAGAGTTTCCAGGTCAAGGAGAAAATACTGCAAGCAGCCAGAAAGAAACAATTTGAATGTTGTGGAAACACAATCAGAATAACGCAAGATCTAGCAGCTTCTGCATTAAGGGATTGAAGGGCTTGGATTATGATATTCCAGAGGTCAAAGGAGCTAGGATTAAAACCAAGAATCACCTACCTAGCAAAACTGAGTATCATGTTCCAAGGCAAAATATGGATTTTCAATAAAATAGAAGACTTTCAAGCTTTCTCAATGAACAGACCAGAGCTGAATAGAAAATTTGACTTTCAAATCAAGAGAAGCATGAAAAGGTAAACAAAAAAGAGAATTCATAAGAGACTTACTAAAGTTGAATGGTTTTGTTTACATTCCTACATGGAAAGATGATGTGTGTAATTCATGAGACCTTTCTCAGTATTTGGGTAGTTGAAGGGAAAATACATATATATATATATATATAGACAGAGGGCACAGGGTGAGTTGAATATGAAGGGATGATATCTGAAAAATAAAATGGAATAAGGAGAGAGAGGAATATATTGAGAGAGGGAGAAAGGGAGAGATAGAATGGGGTAAATTATCTCACATAAAAAGTGGCAAGAAAAAGCAGTTCTGTTGGAGGGGGAAAGGGGGCATGTGAGGGGGAATGAGTGAATCTTGTTCTCATAGGATTTGACTTGAGGAGGGAATAACATACACGCTCAATTGGGTATCTTGCTCCACAGGAAAGTAGGAGGAAGGGGATAAGAAAGGGGGGATGATAGAAGGGAGGGCAGATAGGGGGAAGAAGTAATCAAAAGCAAACACTTTTGAAGAGGGACAGGGTCAAGGGAGAAAATTGAATGAAGGGAGATGGGATAGGATGGAAGGAAATATAATTAGCCTTTCACAACATGAGTATTGTAGAAGTGTTTTACATAATGATACATGTGTAACCTATGTTGAATTGCTTGCCTTCCTAGGGAGGGCAGGTGGGAAGGGAAGAGGGGAGAGAATTCGGAACTCAAATTTTTAAAAGCAGATGCTCAAAAAGAAAAAAAAAGTTGTTTTTGCATGCAGCTGGGAAACAAGATATATAGGGAATGGGGCATAGAAATCTATCCTGCCCTACGAGAAAGTAAGGGGGAAGAGGATGGGGTGGGGAGTGGGGTGACAGAAGGAAGGGCTGACTGGGGAATGAGGCAAATCAGAATATATGCCATCTTGGAGTGGGGGGGAGGGTAGCAATGGGGACAAAATTTGTAACTCAAAATCTTGTAGAAACCAGTGTTGAAAACTAAAATATTAAATAAAAATGATAAAATTCAAAAAAAGGGGACTCAAAGGGAGTACCACCTCTCCCTTCCCCCACCCCTACCCAGCTTGATGTCAAATAGATTGTTTATGGAGTATTGATAGAAGGACAAGAACAAGAATCACATGATGAGATCATGGCTAGATCATAATCATGAAGATGATTGAGGATGTGCTCACACTCAGGAGATCACAGATCCATTGAATTATTGTGAGGCCACTTGGCATAGGGTAATAAATTTGCAATCAGACCTAGGATTTGGATCCTGTCTCATGTAATAACAAGGGACAAGTCACTTACAAAGTTCTCCAAACCTCCCTGTCCTCATCTGTAAAACGGGAATAATCATACCTCATGGGATTGTTGTGAGGAAGGTGCTTTATAAACCTTAAGACACTAGAAATGGGAGTTCCTATTATGTTCGTATTTTGTCACTGAAAGATATATCAAATTGTAGAGCTAATAATAACATGGTTGATGTATGCCTGGATCATTGCCATTCCTTATCTCACTTGATCCCCAGGACAGCATTGTGAGGTAAAGAGTCAGTTGCCGTCATTTCCATCTTGCAAATGAGGAGGCTAAGGCTCAGAGAGATTGGCTTGTTCAAAGTCACACAACCAGAGGTCACCAACAGTACTCAGGGACTATCCTTCAAAGATGATGCTTTCCCCCCACGTCCTCCACCAGTCTGGTGTTCACTTTGACCCAAGTTTATATTCTTTCAAGTAAATATTCTACTTTGCCATTTCTGCCCATGAGCAGGTATAGACATCTCTCATTGGCTGACCTGGCGAAGGTATTTGTTTCCTGTGCCAATCAGAGAGGCGATTTAATGATGATGTTGCAAAATGGTGCCATTGATGAGTGTACACATCCATCAGATGACATAATTACCGCTCCACTCGTTGTTCAGCACCCTGGAAATGAAGCTGGCATAACGGTCCATTACTCTGACAACCATAATGGTTCATTATTACCAAATCAGGATCTATTAGTTTAAAAATAAATGGCCCCATTCTGCATCAATATTTATTTCTCAAAAAATGCCTCGGGTTTGCCTTGGCACCTCTCAGCAGGAGACAATTATCCTGTGACAGGATTCTATTTTGCTGACAGGTCTTAAATGGTATTTAAAGATCCAGGAATAATCTTGCTGACCTCAAATAGACGTGCTTGTGGTTTTAGAAGAGAATAAATAGGAAATGGCTGAAATTCAAGTTTGGGGCATTCCTAGGGCATACTTTCTCTTCCTTTGAGCTCTTTCAAAAGATAATGACTAGTCTAGAAAAATGGAGGCAAACCGCCTGGAAGGTGATTTCATGAGTTAAAATGCAAATATTTTAAAGTTTTCTTATTCTTGCTTGATTTGGGAGCCCAATGACACCAACCCTTACCTTCTTCAGACTGCTTCAAGCCCCAAACTTACAGGACACATAAAGGAGAGATCTTTCTTCAAATGCCTAGTGGTACCTCCACTGTTTTTCCCCTACTCCTTAAAGACAGGATAGCCTGAGGGAAGCTCCAGGGGTTCTCCTTTTTCTGAGATGTTGGTCCACACAGCCTGGCAGGGGACAATACATGGGGAGCAACCCTTGTCTTAATGAAGCAGGTACTAAATTACAGTGAATGTCATGGATGCTAAAATACTCATATCCATAACACAGCAGCAAAGGGTGTCAAGCAGAGGTGAGAGGTTGGGGGAGGGAGGACAGCAGAGAGGGGCCCTGTTGGTTTGGTTGCCTGGATCGGTGTTTCTTCGGCAACTGTGAAGCATCCTATTAAAGAAAGCCTAGAGTTTTCAAAACAAAAAGCAGTTTGTAACTGTAAAAGGATGAGCTATATTTTCTGCTCCCCCCTCCCATTTAGAGGCAAAACCTATTTATGAGGCTTTATTAAGTGCAAATAAGTCCCATGGCTTCAGCTGAGAAGCCGCAGCTGCCGAGGATGTGATCATTTGCATATAAATGACATGATTTCAGCTCAGAGACGAATATTGAAAAATATACATGTCTACAGTGGAAGCCTGATAGATTCACACATATTAAGGTCAGATATTGTCATTTTTAAGGCTGCTGTCTGCAGATGGCTGCATGACATCACACATCCAATTCTGTTTGGGTTATGTGGACTTTCTCTAATAGAAAATGGTGGATTTTTTTATTGTGAATTAATTAAGCTACCTTCTTAAAAAAAACCACAAATACACTTAGGTCAATAAGCCAAACACTTTACAAATATACAAGCTCTCCAGCAACTAACATTACCAGGAGCAAACTAGCTTTTATTTCTTGTAAATGCAGAAGAGTATGTATGTCCCTAAGATATGCTCTTGGAGAACAGATTCTCATCATCAAATTCATTCCCTTCCTTCAAGCTTCAGACTTTTTTCCTAAGGGCCAAAGGATGTTTACTATGTCAGACCTGGAAGGTTTCTTTCCTGTATCTGTGGGACATCAAGGAACCTGAAAGAGCTGGGACAACAGCTTTATGGCACACAGTTATCTTTTTTTTTTTAATTTTTTTTTTTGACACACAGTTATCTTAATCCACCCAACAAGCATTTGCCAAATATGCTTGCTTGGCAGTGCAGAGTAGTGAATCAAGGACTGGACCTGGAATCAGGAAGACATGAGTTCAAATCCTGCCTTTTAACACTTCTCAGGGCCCAAGACTCAAGTCCTTGAAGAACCTCGGTTTCCTCATCTGCTTAAAGGGGATGACAGATGTAGGTTAGGACCTCCTTCAACAGAACTCTTGTGAATCACCTGTGATCATGGGAAGCATTGGGTGACCTCCCTTTCTGTAGTTCCAAAATACCAGTTATTATCATCTGAGCAGAACAGTGAGGTTTGTTGGAGTTGTATTGTTTTGGTTTTTATAAAGATTTTACTTTTCTGAACTGAGTGCACAATGAAGTATGTATTTTTCACTTTCTTTTTCTTGCTCTTTTTTCTTCGACGTGGCTAATGTGGACATGTTTTATGTGACTTCATATATATAACTGCATATATATAATGGGTATTTCTTCTCTCCGGTGCTTCATATAGTACCCAAAACATAGTAGGTACTTAGTAAATGTTTTTTGAATTGCCTTCTCAATGGGTAGGATTTGGAACTGAAAATTTTCAGAAATGTTTTAAAAAGAAATAAAACGAGACCCGAATAAACACATGCTAATGAACACACACACACACACACACACACACACACACACACACACACACACACAGAGATTTTACTTTCCTGAACAAAATATGGCATGTGAATGTGTGAATGTAATGGATTACTTGTATGTTGTAAGGAATGATGAAAAGCATGGCTTCAGAGAAACCTGGGAAGACTTGTATGAACTGATGCAAGGTGAAGTAAGCAGAACAAAGAGAATAATTTATATAACAACCACATTGTAAAAAAGAAAAAAATTTGAAAGACTTAAAAACTCAGATCAACCCAGTGACCATTATTCCAGGGAACTAATGATGAAGAATGCTATTAACCTTCTGACTGAGAGGTGTTGGATTAATATGGAGAATGAGACACATTTTGGGATATGGCAAATGTGGGGATTCACTTGTTTGACTTCATATTTGACTACAAAGGTTTTGTTTTTCTTTTGCTCAGTGGGAGGATAGTGAGAAGGAGAGAAAATAAATAGTTGTTAATTAAAAATAGATATGTATAATTTAGGAAAATATTTTATTTTCCTGGAGCATGATTTTGTTTGTTTCAGCCTGTTGTGTTTTTTTTAACACCGTTCTAGGAAGGTTGTACTTGTTTTGAAGCATCTGGTTAATGCAGTGGATAACATCCTAGGTATGAAGTCAGGAAGACCTGAGTTCAAATCTAGCCTCTGACATTTACTAGTTGTGTGGCCTTGGGCAAGACACTTAACTTTTGTTTGCCTCAGTTTCCTCCACTGTAAAATGGGACTAATAAAAGCATCTATGTTGCAGGGGTTTTGTGAGGGTCAAATGAGATGATATTTATAAATCACTTAGCTTTACTACTATGCACCTGACACACAGTAGGCATTATATAAATGCTTAATCCCTTCCTGCCTCCTTATCTTCTACATAGCCAGTATAGTTGATCCACAAGAAAAGCATCTCTTGACATGCTTGAGGGTCCACTCTGAAACCTATCCCTCATTCTGACATTCAGTTCATTTCAGAGATCGCTTGTGGTATGGTAGAAAGGGCATTGAATTTGGAGGCAGAATATGGGTGCAAGTCCTGGCTCTGCCAATTACTACATCTCTGATCTTTGGCAAATCAGTTGCCTTCTCTGGCCTCTGTTGCTTCATCTATAAGATGGGGTTGGATTAAATGACCCACGAGGCCTCCTCTATCTCTAAATAGATGTTAACGTTAATTCTATTCAATAAACAATTTGAAAATGTCTGTGATGTGGAAGTACTTTGTTGTTGTTCAGTTGTTTTCGGTCGTGTCCAACTCTTCATGACCCCATTTGAGGTCATCTTGGCAAAGAAATTGGAGTAGTTTGCCATTTCCTTCTCCAGCTCATTTTACAGATGAGAAAACGGAGGCAAACAAGGTTAAGTGACTTGCCTAGGGTCACACAGCTAATAGGTACCTGAGGTTGAATTAGAACTCAGATCCTCCTGACTCCAAACCTTGCACTATATCCACTGTGCTACCTAGCTACCTCATATGAAGCACTATGCCTAGTTAATTATTTGTTCCTTTTCTGTCTAGATAACGGGAATATTATTTTAGCTTCCTTGATTATAAACCACACTCAAAGCCAGGTCATACAGAAATATACCAGTTATTCCTCATCTCCACCAGCAAGAGCAACAGCTTAGTGGTCAATGGGTCTCACCCAGAGAATCATTCTAGAAATCCTTCAGGGAAAATGCAGAATGTGATTAGCTTACATTGATAGATTTTAATCACAGTGTTTCGATGCTTCATCCTGCTGAGCTGAATAGGTTCTGTGAGACAATCTCAGCCAACTGCAGACTTCTCCTCCATTTCATTCCTATTTTTAATCCCTGTGAGCTAATATTTATTTGGATGAATGAAATCCTTGGTGTACACATAACATTTTTAGTGAGAGCTGACGATGTTTGGTAGTTTGCAAATTTTAGATAGGAAAAGCTAACAAGGAAATCTGTCCAATTGGCACATATAAAAATGCCCTTCAGGGAATTTGCTCTTCTGCCAGCTGCAAAGGAAAGGACAAAGTCAACTGTGATTTGCTGGTATGAAGCATTTATTCTTTAAGAAAGGATTATTCAGGGGATTCTATATTAAGACTTAATATTTAAACAGGGCTTTAAGAATCTGCTCACCTAAAAGGTTTCTCTCAGCTAGCATTGTGTACATAAAATATTAGAAAAATAAAAAACCTTAGAAATCATCTAAATCAGCATGTCTTTTATGCTAGGGAAACTGAGGAAAAACCAGAGAAGTAAAATCTAGGTCTGACCCTCATTTCAATGCTCTTTCCCCTAGTCACACTGTAGGAGAGACATCTTGGGGTTCAATTGTGTTAACCCAGTGTTTTATATTCCATGATTTTGAAGCCCTAGAGATATAACAAGATTCTGGATTTTCTCTCTCTCTCTCTCTCCACACACACACACACACACACACACACACACACACACACACACACACACACACACATACACACACACACACACACCAGCAGATTGGGTGATTAGTGTTCCAGTTTCCTCTAACCAATAATGTCAACTAGCTTTTACATATTTACTATGTATAGACTTATTTTATAGACTTGTATTTATTACATGCTTGTTATCTTATATACTTATATAAATGTTATATATTTATATGTATATATCATATGCTTATTTTTATATATTTATATAAATTTTATATACTTATATTTATTGCACACTTTTTATTACATATACTTATATTTATTGCAAATATGTAATGAGACCAGAAATTACGAAGCTTTTCTTCTGAACACCTGGGGAAAAACTCTTTCCATACCACCTTCATACTTAAAGAGAGTAGTTAAACCTAGAGTGAGTTCTACATAGCATGAACCTCAAAAAGTTTACTTTGGAATTTGGCACCCCCAGTGGATGAATTGTCCTCTTGGCTGCCTTCAGTCTATGCTGGCTCCAACAGGTTGTTCAGTATTTTGCTACTTCCCACCTGGCTTCTGGTAAATTCAGCACAGGCTTGCGTTCCTGCTCTTGGTGGCTGGTTTCCTTGACCATCCAAAGCTCACAGGGCCATGGCCAACGCCAATGCTGCTTTGACTAAATCCAGGAATAGGCCCAGCAGAGACAGAAGCAATAGTAGGAACTCATGGTCTACATGGCAGCAGCCTTGGTGGGGCTACCGAAGGATTACAGCAGTTTTTTGCCTCCTGACTTGAAGACAAAGATAAAACTCACTATGGCAAGTTAGTGGCTCTGGAACACATCCCCAGTCACTCAAAAATCTATCTCTTCACCATATGGTTAGCAGTCTAGAACAATTAGATTGTCAACTCCTTGAAGTAAGATCCGCCTTTTGCCTTTCTCTGTATCCCTAGCACTTAGCACAGTACCTGGCATGCAGTAGGTGTTCAATAAATGCTTATTGCTTGACTGATGACCTACCTAGTGCCAATTACAGAATGTCTGTGCATGCCCCAATTTGGGAATCAGGGCCTCTCCATTACACGTAATCATGGCGTCCTGGAAACAGGCTTTCTAGTCTCTTCTACAAGAAGACACACTGCCCCATTACAGAGAGATGGATCATACTAGCTGAGGTAGAAGCAATTTAATATCAGAATGGCCCTTCCCTTTTTGATGTAAGCATTGGCAGGACAAGTTAGGAAATGTAACGAGGTGAGAGGACTTCATACCTAGAATCATAGATTTAGAGCTGGGAGAGATCGTAGAAGTAATCGAATCTAACTCCTTGATTTTGGAGCCAGGGTAACCAAGGCACATAAATGGTAAGTGACTTCTCTAACTAAGCTCCCACAGGAAGCCAGCAGTAGAGCTAAGATGAAGGCCCCTATCCCCTAGCACCAAGTCTAGTGCCTTCTCCTTTGCAGGCGGCTTCTTCAATTTGTATGTTTGTTCCTTGGGGGGTTGTCAGAAAAGAACAAAACGTGGAGGGAATGGGGATCGTTCTAGTGGATGACCACGACTGCCCTAAGCTGACTGGCTGCCATCAAAGGAGGCCCTTGTCCCCCAATGAATAGCCTCTGTCATTGTGAAGGACATAGTCCTCCAGCTGAAGCCACAGAGGAACAGTGCCAGCATTTTTTTTCTTTGCTTTTTTTGACCTGATTTTTCCCCTCAAAATTAGTACTTTCCTAGAAATTTCAGGCCGTGTAGTCACCACAAGCACAGAACATTTAAGTAGAATGAGATTTTCATGGAGAAAGTGTGGTTAATGCATGTGCCAGCTTAGCTTCACAGACTGGTAACTGAGAGAACTGCCTTCAATCTCGTCCTGTTATTAGCATAGTCCCCGGCACATAGTAGATGCTTACTGCCTGACTGACCGACTAATTGCTTGGAAGTTCCAAACATAGGCATAATATGCAATGTTATATAGCGCATACTGTGAATTCATCTTACCTCCCCCAAAATATCTGATCCTTGCTGCACGTATGGAGTATCTTCTTTGGTAGATTTGAGGAAAGATATGGAAAAGTCTCTCAGCTTGAGAGGGAAGAGTTGGGTTGTGAGATCATGTAAAATTCCTCCAGGAGCATAAGGCCCCCAAAGGGAATAAAAAAGAAAGAAAAAGACAATTATGCCAAGATATCACACACAAAAAGGGCTATTTAAACTCTTGTGCTGGTTTTGTATGGTGTTTGAATAAGCCAGTCCAGAAGAGAATTAAAACCAGGAAAATACCACTTGGCAATAACGAGATAAGAGGCCCAAGTGAGTGTCTTTCTCTCTCTAGGGTCTGATTGAGTGAATATGATCAAATCTCCCATGGACAGACTGCAATCACTACCTGGAACAGCTTTGCTTAAAAAGATAGCGTGTCCTGGGGCTGGTGGGGATAAAATGGATGCTGGGTTCTGTGCTAGAAAGAAGATAAAGTTGGCCATTTAGACTGCTGAAAAACAGTTCAAGATAAAGTTGTGGTTCCATAGAAATTAATCCCTGCCTTTCGACTACACACCGACCTATCAGCAAAGTCCTTTGATTCTGGCAGCGAATAATCTATCAAGTCTTGTAGCTTAAGGGATACAATTTTCAAAATTATTGTACTAAGGGAATCATAAATTCCATCAAGGGGAAGGCTGTAATCCAGGTTTTTATTTTAGATTTCCATCTAGGGGGCCTTATGACACTCCACATGAAAGTCAAATCGTCCATGTAAAATGGTTTCCAGGTGATAAGTTTACCCCAAGGGGTCCCGTAAAGTAATAGAGTCAGAGTTATATCTGACTTTCACAATCTATAAAGACTAGTTATCAATTTTTTGAAAGATTTGATAAGCAGGAGTGAAAAAAAATCGCTTGTAGAGGCTGACATTTTTCTCATTAATGGGAGCAGCGTTAGAAGTATCCGCTCCTCCCGGACTTGGCTGTAAATACACGGCTGACATACATTTTGGAAGGTTGCTGTTTTGTGCTCGTGGGAGTGTATTTGTCTAACCTTGCGTGGGCTGTAATAGACATAAGGAAGTAGTGAAATTGCCGACAGCCACATGCAGCTTTTTAGAAAGGAGCACCTACTCTGCCAATATCTGTCAAATTCTGGGCCACCACATATTAAAAATTATGTTCCATCAACACTGCCTGGCCTAGTGGAAGTTTTATTAGGAAATCATTCTCCTATTGTGTTTCAGAAGGGAAGAAAACACTTCCCCCAATAGGATTCAGAGGTATAATTAATGCCTTTCCCCCCAGAATACAGAATGCTACTGATTTCTTTAGTGGTTGAGTTAGAATGCCCTCTCCTCCACCACAGAGTTATTTACCACCCTGCCAATGGGAAAAAGGCTCACCCACCAATTCAGTCCCAATTTGTCTGAGTGTTCCTTATTGTCTTCTGTTTCTTCAAATTGAAATGAATCAATTTCCTTGAGCAGATCCCTGGTTACCAGGGAAAGAAAATTGGGTCAGCAGAGAGCCGAAGATGATGACACCTCTTGGTAGGGTTCTCGGAATGGTTTCCTTTTAAAATGTTTATTTTCAGTATTAGGAATCCTTTGACTTTCCTCAATTTTCCTTAGGGCAAGTAAGATGAAACTACAGAATGCCTCTATCCCATGGATCCTTTGTCACTAACCTTGTTCTTCATGTAATGCAGCTCTCCCTCAAATCTGGAGCCCATGGCTAGCTAGGGTGCAGATGTGAATTTCTGGGAAATCTTTATTATGCAAATACAACTTGAGCCCTAATTCCAGGGCAAGCTCTGCTTCAAACCAGGCGGGAACCTGGAATCAGATAGTCAAAGTGTTTAACTTAGGCAGGATAGCAAAGGAAATAGCAAGGAGAAATCAAGCAATGGAAATATTTGCATCCCCCCTTTCACAAATGGGTATAGTCCCAGAGACTTAAAAAGGTCAAGGTCTCCCACTGCACCCTGGGCCATTTCTAGTCATCCTGGTCTATATCTGGCCACTGGACCTAGATGGTTCCAGAGGAGAAAGTGAGGTTGGTGACTTTGCACAGCCCTCCCTCACTTAAATCCAATTCACTTGCAAGTCATGGCATCATCTCCCTCCTGTCATGGTCCTCTTTGAGAATGAAGGACAAACAGTCCCAGCGCTTAATGCATTCCCTGGCATAGAGTAAGTACTTAATAAATGTTTATTGACTGGCCAACTAGTTGACTAGTCTTCTATGGACTCGCTCACCCCATTGGGAAAAGTTAGGCTCCAGTTTTATCTGTCCTGCCTGTGGCTTATTCATGTTAGTCTTGGTAGCCAGTATGAAAAGTAAGATGCAGCACAGAGTGCCACTCCTTATAGAGCTGGGCCCCTGGGGCACCCTATCTTAATAGATAGAACCCTAGAAAATGAATTTTCTCTGATTGGCTCCCTTTTCTCAGTCATTCAAAGCTCCTCTCATTGTTCCATTGGTCTTGGGGACGTGCCAGGACTATTAAGTTCCTAGGAGGCATTCATTCATACTTTCACCCATACCCACCCATCCTACACATTCATTCATACTCTCCTTTCAGTTTTCTCCATCTTCTCCCATGATAAAATGTCTTTTCATGGGATTTCAGTCTTTCAATCCTGAGAATTCAAATAGATGCCTATCTTTGAAACTCAGAGGTTCCTGGGAAATATCTTCTCTGCAATCAGATGGGAACCCTTAATATTGCATTTAGAAAAGTATTTAATCTAGGTAAAGGCAGGGAAAAAAAGATATGTAATAACCTCATTTATTCAACATCATCAGGGAATAAGATATCCCACATTAAGGAATTTTCCAGAAAATAAAGTCATTAGTCTTTTCATTACAAAAACTTTATTATTATTATTTCAATTGCTTTAAGTAAAACATTTTATTATTTATAGGATTGGCAATTTTGTCAGTGTAGTTTGGTTGGCAACATTAAAGAACTACTGTGGTTGAAAAACTCATTAACCCTGCAGCCATACTAACTAAAAACTTCTCTAAACTGAGCTAGACTGGTCCTCAGACCTGTAAGAAATGGGAGGAGGAGTTTTGTTTCCACAGAACTAAAGGTGTACTCCCTCCCCTCCCCCACTCCAGCTTTAGCAGAAACCAGGCCTCAAGGTC
>JAQQSZ010011360.1:0-12273 GCA_028646595.1 Phalanger gymnotis | reverse complement strand
CCAGAGTCTGAGACTGAATCTGGGTGTGTTTTTGCTGCCTGGCCATGTTCCTAGCCAACTTACTTGACCCTTCAGTTTTTCAGCAGGATATGACTGCTTGTAGACTAAAGAGTTCTATGTTCCACGCTTGGGCGGATGCGCTGCCTCACCAGCACTCCTCTTTCCCCAAGAACCCCCAACCTGGACTGGGCTTAAATCTTCAGCAGGCTCTTCACTCCTGCTCTGATCTGCCACTTAATTCCTCCCACCAGGTGGGCCTGGGGCCAGAAGCAACTGCAGCTGTAGTTCTAAAGCTGCCCCACCTCCGCTGCCCCAGGCCCGCTGGCCGAACTGCAAACTCAGTCCCCTCAGCTTTTCCCACTAACCTTCTCTGTTGTCTTTGCTGTTTGTGGGTTGAGAGGTCTGGTAACTGCTGCAGCTCACCGATTCGGGACGCTAAGGCACGCTCTGCCCGGCTCCCGGTCTGGTTGGTCCACAGTCTGGTAGGTCCACGCCACCCGTGCTGGGCTCTGCTCTGCTCAGCTCCTCTCCCCTCAGCTCCCAGCTCCATCCTTACCCAGGGACCATCCAGGCTGTCCTGGGCTGGAGCCCTGCTTCCCTCTGCCACTTTGTGGGTTCTGCAGTTCTAGAATTGGTTCAGAGCCATTTTTTATAGGTTTTTGGAGGGACTTGGTGGGGAGCTCACGCCAGTCTCTGCTTTCCAGCTGCCATCTTGGCTCCGCCCCTTCCTTTCTCATTTTAGCTGCATTGGTATTGTTTGTGCAAAATTTTATTTAAATAAAATTGTGCATTTTATCTTCTGTGGTTTCTCCTTTGTTTGGTCAGGAACTGCTCTCCTATTAATAGTTATGAAAATAATTTATTCTGTGTTCCTTTAATTCTTTTATGACATTACTTTTTATCTATTTCCTGCCCATTTGGAGTTTATCTTGGTAAATATTGTAAGATGTTGCTAGTGATGGAACAAACATTCCAGAGAGAGAGTTTAAGGGGTAAGTAGTTTTGAAGAAAGGCATTCTTGGAGAACAGTCTAGTGGGATGGAAGTAAGGAATCATAGCTGTGGATAGGTAATAGGATTTATATATTGATAAACTGGGGTTCAGAATCATTGAAATGAGGATAGCATAAGGGGGTGGAGTATGCTAACCACCAAGGAATGAGTCTAGGCAAAATATATTTTGCTTGAGAGAGACCAATTGAGAGAGGAAGGTGATTAAACTATTTAAGTTTTACCCTTGAGATTCAACCTCTTGGCAAGTGATGATGTTATTTCCATGAAGCCCAAGAGGCCCACCTCACAGAAGTGGGAGATGGGAATGATTGAGAATGGCTTCTGGAGCATTGCTGAAGGCTTTTGAGTGAAGTTAAGATCCTAGGTCAGTGCTGGACTCTGGCTTCTGAAGAGTTCCTACAGAGAAGACAAGGGATAATGGTGTGGGATTGTAGCCTCTGCTGTGGGACTGTGGTATGCAGGGCTTGTAGGCTTCTCTGGAAGGTACCCTTAGGTGAGAATAATCCCTGTATCAATGCAGGTTATTATCTTCTCTATAACTCGTGGTAACAGAGTTGACTAGAACACTGCGAAGTTAAGTGACTTGCCTAGAGTCATATAGCTAGTATGTGTCAGAGGCAGATCTTGAACCAAGATGCTTCTAGCTTCCAGTTTAGCTCTCTGCTCATTATATTACACTATCTGTGTCTATCTCCATATAACTAACTATAACCTAATATCATATATGATAAATGCATTATAGAAATACAAAGTGAAGTATTCCGTGAGGTCTGGGAAGGGGGAAGTCATATTCAGGGGTCATATAACTTCTTTTTGATCTTTTGATTTATTTAAGACTGGCATTCATTATTTTATATAGTACTTGCATCAGAGTCAAGTTGGTAATAAAATAAATTTATAGAAGAAATTTTCTTATTTCCCCATCTACGTTTGTTAAAATCTTGCCCTTATTTAAAAGCTCAGCTTAAATTATCTTTTCTTCAGTCCAAATTATCAATAAGTTGTAAAGGGCACTATTTCAGTAACATCATAAAGATAAGCAAACACACTATCTAACCAACTTTTATTTTTGTTTGGGAATGGCTTGATTTTCCTTTGCTTCCCTGGGTACTTTAAAACCTCCCAGCTTCAAAAGTTTCACATTCACATGAGGCTGTAATTTTCAGCTTCCTGTGCTGGTCCCAGATAGCCTATTCAATTGACTACTAAGCATGCATTTATTTCTTTACTAGAGTCACTACTATTCTGTTGTAAAATCCAATTAGTTAATTCACTCTTATTTCTTTAACAAAATCTCTGTTTCTTCTCTTGTTGGTTCTTGAATGGTGCTCTTACTTTTCTTTATTCCTCTCAGATTTATTTTAGCATACTTTCTTCATGGTGTATGAGAAGTAGCAGCCCTGAATATATTCCTTGGGCAAATGACTTCACCTCTACCTGTTGCCTCAGGTTATCTGAATCTGTAAAGCGAGGGTAAAGGCACCTTATCACTTACAAGGTCCCCAAAAACTTGTAATGCCAGCTCCTTGGGAAAAATGCTGCATGAATCCTAACACATTCTTCCCATTGACTTCTTAGCCTTTTTCTTGCCTAGAGAAGAAAATCTCAATGTTTCTTTTAAGTCAAGGGGAAGTTCTGAATAACAAAAGCAGAGAGCTTTCTGAAGAGTTGATATAGTGAATTCTGTAGTAGAAGAGACAGATTTCTAAGGAAATTAGAGTTAGCTTCATACCTGAGTGGCAAGATCAGGGTCCATGCCAAGTGTCTACTTTGCCTTGTTGACAAAATTATTTCCTGGTCCCATAGGCATTTTTCTCGGTAGCCATGTTCATTTGGCCTGGACTCCCTTTTCCTGTCTTTTTCATTCTAACAGCAACAAACTTAAGTAGTGCTCCCCCACCCCTATCCCTGCCACCCTATTGTTGTTGTTCAGTGTCTCATTCTTTGTGATACAGGATGAAGTTTTCTTGGCAAAGATACTGGAGTGGTCTGCCATTTCTTTCTCCAGTAGATTAAGGCTAAAAGAGGTTAAGTGAATTACCCAGGGTCACTTAGCTAGTGAGTGTCTGAGGTTGGAGCTGCTTCCCTATTATTGCTTTTTTAAAAGAAGAAAAAAATAGAAATTATTAAATGATATCTTTGATTCTAATAATTTGTGATCTAGTTAAAGTGTTACATCAGGTCTAAGCACTCTTCTTTTTAGCAAAGGGAGAGACATCTCTCTGCTTATGTTATCCAGAACTTCTTAAAATAGTCTGTGTAACAGTATTATGTATAGGAAAAAAAAACATTAATTTTATTAATTTATTATTTTATTAATTTATTTGGAATTTATGATTTTATTTTTAATTTATAATTATTTATAAATTATATATATAAAATTATTTAGAAATAAAGTTATAAATTATTAATAATAAATTATTCATTTATTAATTTTAAAAATAAAAAATTAATTCAATTATTTTTCTTGGAAATTCTAGGACAGTTGACAAATTAAGTCCCCAAAGTTCAACGACATCATCCCCTCAGGGTTCTAGAAATATCTCTAGGGGGTTAGAATGATTTTTCCAATGACATCAGCTTAAGACCTCATTCAATTGGATTCCTCCATATCAATCACCAGTGTTCCTTAATATCTCCTCAATATAAAACATACCAGAGATTAGCACCATTATATCAGTTAGCTAGTTTTTCCCTTAGTATCAATCAACCAATTAACATCAGTTAGCTTTTACAAAGGGATGTATATTCAGAAGAAATAATGAGAATAAATTAAAAAAAAACTCACCAACCAGGTCATGATTCTCCTACCACGTTGTACTCTGAAGAGAGTAGGTTCACTTAAAGCAGTTGCTACATAGCATTTACCCCACAGTTCCCTTCTGAATGCCATGTAATTGATGGATGGAGTCATTCTTTTGCTTTTGGGACACAGCATCCCATTGATGAGATGACCAACTCATGGGCTTGATCTAGCAGATTGCTCCTCAGGGCTACTTCCTTCCCAGGCTTGGCCTTGGGATATGTGGTAGTTCTTCGGATCTCTCACAGTCTCACAAGACCCTGTAACAAAGGAAAGATGATGGAGGATGAAGTCTTATCTCGGACATAGACATGCTCTTACAGTCTGGTTGGGTGGGTTGGGGAAACGGTATCTAACTTCCATCCACTGGCCCTCTAGAACTCGAGGTTATCCTTATACCTTATGTCCAGAAAAATAGAAGAGAGTGAATTCCTGCTTTGGGATCTTATATGCACTCTAGGTTCTGGCTAGGCAGCCAACTAAAAGACCTTTTCTTCACCAAGGACAAGAATTAGTCACAGAATACATGAAAATGCTCTGAAGTGGAGAGCCATGGAATGAAGTCCTTCATTCTATGTCGTCATGGACTTCTGGAGGCAGGCTCAACAAATATGCATTAGCTTATGAGTGGGCCCTTATTGGCCAGTCCCTGCAGTGCACTCTTACTTCTCTGATCCCCATTTTAAAAAAAATTGCTGTCCTCAAAATTAATGAGGGTACATTTTAAAAATTTTTTCAATTCCAAATTTTCTTCTTACCTGTAGCCTTTTCCTCATCCATTAAGAAGGCAAGAAATATAGTAAGTTTTGTACATGTGAAGTCATGCAAAACATTTTCACATTAGCCATGTTTTAAGTAAAAACAAGAAAAATAAAGAAAATGAAAAACAATATGCTTTAGTCTGTACTCAGAGTTCATCATTTCTCTCTTTAGAGGTGGATAGCATTTTTCATCATGTGTCTTTTGGAACTGTTCTGGATCATTGTATTGATCAAAGTAGCTAAGTCTTTCACAGTTGATCATTGTCGCAATATTGCTGTTACTGTGTACAATGTTCTAATTCTTCTCTCTTCATTGTGTATCAGTTCAAATGAGTATTCCTAGATTTTTCTGCAGCCATCCCATTTGTCATTTCTTACAGCACAATAATAGTAATCCATCACAATCATATGACACTTTATTTAGCCATTCCCCCAGGTTCTAATTCTTAGCCATCACAAAAAGAATTACTATAAATATTTTTGTACATGTGGGTCTTTTTTTCTTTTTCTTTGACCTCTTTGGGGTAGAGATCTAGTTAGCGGTATTACTGGGTCAAAGGGTATGCACAGTTTTTATAGCCCTTTGGGCGTAGCTTCAAATTGTTCCCCAGAATAATTGGGACAATTCACAGCTCCACCAACAGTTCATTAGTATACATATTTTTCTACAGCATTTTCTTCCAGCATTAGTCATTTTTCTTTTCTGTCATCTTAGCCAATCTGATGGATATGAAGTGGTACCTCAGATTCGTTTTAATTTGCATCTCTCTATTAATGATTTAAAGCATTTTAATGACTATTGATAGCTTAGTTTTCTTATTCTGAAAACTGCCTTTTCATATCCTTTGACAATTTATCAATTTGAAATTTTTTTTATAAATTTGACTCAGTTTCCTATATGTTTGAGAAATTAAACCTTTATCAGAGAAATTTGCTGTAAGATTTCTCCCAGTTTCCGGTTTTCTAATTTTGGCAGCATTGGTTTTGTTTATGCAAAAACCCCTTTAATTTAATGAAACAGAAGTTATCCATTTTACCTCTCATGATCCTCTCCATCTTTTGTTTAGTTATGAACTCATTCCTTATCCATAGATTTGACAGATAATTTTTTCCATGCTCGTTTAATTTTTTATGATACTACCCTTTATGTCTAAATCCATATCTTAATCCAATATCTGAAAATTAGTTTTTACCAGATAGCTTTCTAGTTTTCACATCAGCTTTTGTCAAACAGTGAGTTACTGCCCCAATAATTCTTAGGTCTTTGTATTTATCAAACAGGTTACTGTGGTCATTTACTTCTGTAAGTTGTGTGTCTAATCCATTTCATTGATCAACCACTCTGTTTCTTATCCAATAACATATTGGTTTGATGATTACCACTTTGTAATACAGTTTGAGATTTGGTGTAGCAAGGCTGTCTTTCTTCCCTTCCCTCCAAACCCCCCCCCCCCCCCACTGATTCTGTTGATATTATTGATCTTTTGTTCCTCCAGAGGAATTTTGTTATTATTTTTTCCAACTCTATTAAATAATTCTTTAGTATGGCATTAAATAAGTTAATTGAGATAGAATTGTCATTTTATTATATTGGCTTAGCTTACTCATTAGTGATTAATAATTCTCCAGTTATTTAGCTCTTTGTCTTTATTTGTGTGGAGTGTTTTATAATTGTGTTCATAAAGTTCCTTTCTACATCTTGGCAGATAGACTCCCAAATATTTTATATTATCTATACTTATTTTAAATGGAATGTCTTTATCTCTTCTTACTGGGGTTTGTTGGTAATATGTAGAAAGATAGATTTGTGTAGGTTTATTTTATATCCTGCAACTTTGCTGAAGCTGTTAATCATCTGGATTAGGTTTTTAGTCGAGTCTCTAGGGTTTTCTAAGTATTCTATCACATTACCTGCAAAAGTGGTAGTTTTATTTCCTTGTTGGTTTTGCCTTCTTTGATTTCTTTTTTTTTTCTTAGTTTCTGTAGCTAGAATTTCTAGCACACTATTGAATAATAATGGTGATAACAGACAGCTTTGCTTCACTCCTGATCTTTTTGGAAAGGCTTCTATTTTATCCCCATTACAGATAACGTTTGCTCTTGGTTTTAGAAAAGGTCCATTTGTTGCTCTCTAGTGTTTTTAATAAGAATGGATGGTGTATTTTCTCAAACTCTTTGCTATAATCAAATGATCTTTGTAGTTTTGACTTTATTTTGGTATAAGGTGTAAGGTTTATGTGTACTTTCTGCCATGCTGTTTTACAGTTTTCCCAGCAGTTTTTTTTTCAAATAGTGAGTTCTTATGCCAGAAATTAGGGTCTTTGGGTTTGTCAAACAGTAGATTACTGTAGTCATTGACTACTGTGTCTTATGTACCTAACCCATTCCACTGATCCATCACTCTATTTCTTAGCCAGTACCAATTAGTTTTGATAATTGCTGCTTTATAATACAATTTTAGGTCTGGAACAGCTAAGACATGTTCCCTAGCTTTTTTTTTCATTAATTACCTTGATGTTTTGGACCTTTTGTTCTTCCAGATGAATTTTGTAGTCATTTTTTTCTAGCTCTATAAAATAACTTTTGGTGGTTTGATTGTTATGGCACTGAATAAGTAAATTAATTTAGGTAGAATTATTGTTTTTATTTTATTAGTGTAGCCTACCCAGGAGCAACTGATATTTTATCAGATATTTAGATCTGACTTTATTTGTGTGAAAAGTGTTTTGTAATTGTGTTTATATTAATTTCTTTTTCTAAGAAAGGGTTATTTAAGTATTCTATTTCCTCTTCTGTTAATCAGGATAGTTTATATTTTTATAAATATTCATCCTTTCATTTAGGGTATATTTTGAATGCAATGAAGGAAGAGTATTCAAGTTTTGTTTCTTCTCCTTTCTATTACCCCAAATTTAATACGAGCTTTTATTATGTACCTGGGTGGGCAGCTAGGTAGCATAGTGGCTAGAATGCCTGGTCTGGAATCAAGAATACTTATCTTCATGAGTTCAAATCTGACCTCAGACATGTACTAGCTGTGTGACTCTGGGCAAGTCACTTAATCCTGCTTGCCTCAGTTTCCTCATCTGTCAAATGACTTAGAGAAGAAAATGGCAAACCATTCTATTATCTTTGTCCAGAAAACTTCAAAGTGGGATCATAAAGAGTTGGACATGGCTGAAAAATGACTGAACAAACACATGTTCCAGACATTGGGCTACATGCTTGGCATAAAAAGAAAAAAAATAAAATCACATCTGACATTAAGGAACTCACATTCTATGGAAAAGGGCTGGATTTAGAGTCAATGGACCTTGATTAGAATTCTCCCTTTGATGCTTGTTACCTGTGTGATCTTGGGCTGTACCTTTCTGGGCTAAATATAAGGTAATGTGAGAAGAGATTGGGAGAGTGAAGAAAACCTATGTAAGAGGTGGCATTTGAATTAAATCTTGGGTGAGGATAAGGATTCCAAGAGGCAGAGGTGAAAGCCCAGGAGGATTAGCTTATGTAAAGGCATATTAATGATGGAATGTAGAGTTTCTAAAACAGCTAGTAGACCATTTTGTCTGGAAAATAGAAAGTGTGGAATGTTGCACTTTCCCCCGTGGAATATGCTCTGCTGTTATTCTGGTGGACCACAAGAGAACTTTGGAGACTGGATTCCAGCCAGGGGTGACTTCTACACTCAGAGGCTGCTGAGCCAGAATAGCTGATATAGGGTGCCACAAATGGTAGAAAAAGAAGCAGTTTACAGCTGGAGGCCTTCTTCATTTGAGCTGTAACATCATTGACAGGTAGAAAAATGCAACCATTCCCTATCCTTAAATAATTGTTGCAGGGGCTACAACTAGCTAGGCATGTACCAGGGTCCCAGGCTGCCTTTTTATCTGTTGTGAATTTCCTTCCTTTAGCTTCAACTTTGTGAAGTGAAAGCTCTGGAGAGTATGTAGTGGTGGCAGCTGGCATCTTCCCCTTCTCTGGTTCATGAGGAGGAAGAAGGAGAGAATGTTCATGCAGCAGCAGGTGCCAAGGGAAGAATAGGAATCAGAGAGAGAGGCCACTGGGAAAGAAGATTGATCTTGCATTTTTGATCACACTTATAAATATCAAAGACACAACTAGCAGTATTATATAACTGTATATATTTTTGATGATATCTAACCATTAGGCAACTATCCTACTGTACTAGAGGTAGTAAATTAAGATACTTAATTTTGTTCTTATTATTCTCTAATGAACTGATTCCAAGTATGGATAATTCATCTGTCCTATACCTGATTCAAGCTTATACTTTGAGTACCTTTCAATTTCACCCCTTTTGGGTGAAGCCCTAAACTAGAGCTCAAAATAAGAGGAGTAGCTGGAGTAAGGGTTGGATGAGCCAATAAAGGTCAGACTGGGATGCCTAACTACTGACAAGTCAGGTCTCTTCAGAGCTGAATGAGTGCAAACTGGTTAGCAGATAAAAGACAGGAAATGGTGCAGGTCACTAGCCCTAGGGCCTTGGCAAAGTTGTTTCCTCTAGACTTGTAAATCCTGGACAAGAATGGAAATATAAGTTTGGTCCAGATTGCGGAGCCCTTAAATGCCAGGATGAGAAGTTTATAGTTTATCCTAGAGCAATATGGAGTCATTGAAGAATTGTCAGCAGGGCTGTGAAATGGGTAGATCTGTACCTCAGTCACTGGTTATATGTCAGGGGGATAGGAGAAGGGAGAGGGACTGAGAGATTGAAAGTGGGAGATGAATTAAGCAGTTGGGGTAGTCTGGGTAGTCCAGGTGGTTGTGGGTCTAACCTAAATGATTATCAGAGTAATGGGAGAGAAGGGAATAGATAGGAGAAATGTGGAGGTAGAATGGAGAAGACTTGGTAACTCGTGATATTGGAGGCTGTTTCAAATCTGAGTGACTGGAAAGATAGGGGTGCCTTTGACAAAAAGTGGGGGAGTTTGGAGATAATTCCTTCACTTCATCCTAGATTGGTTTGCTAAATGAGCTATCTTGGATACGTGCTCTTCATCCAGTTTTCATCTTGAGCATTGTACAGTCAAATACATTTTATAGTAGAAATTGATTTACTAAAGCTTCTCAAAAACAGTGATGCCACTAGGTTTGAGAATGCTCAAAGTATTAAAGTGTCTATTTGGTTTTGCAGCATATTTACTTCAGTTGTGAATAGATGTTCTTTACCTTGTTGGGTAATTCCTTATGTGAAATCATTTAGTTGCAAAGTATAAAATTTATAACTTTGTGAACATCATTTGTCACCAAAGTGTCAAGAACATGATTTGGTTGAAAACATTCCAAGTCATTTTGTCTTTTTAGTATGCAGCTTGCAACCTCAGCCATAACTTCCTCATGCTGCCGAACCCACACCTAGAGAGTTCCTGCATGTCATGTGAGTGTCATGCAGTTATATTTTTAGGAGAGAATTTAATGCAACAATATATTTATGTTTCTTTGTATCATCAGGGAAGGTAATAGTTTTGGTCAAAGTACTTTACTGGGAGTGTTTTGAGGATATCTTTATCACTAATATTTTGTTGTGTCTTTTTAGAGAATCTCTTAAATTCATTGGCATTCCTATAAAATAAGTAGACTTGTATAGAAATTTGCATGGAGTTAATTTTTTATCTGGTTGGATAGAGGTTAAAGAAATTGGGGAATCTCTTATTTCCTTGATACCTTTCAGGTTTGTCTTTTAGACAGGTATAGCTGAACACAAAACTATTTTTCATTCTGTCTGAATGGATGACTAAACTTCTAATTTAGATATTTTCAGTCTAAGTAGAATGTATTTGGCTTCTGTAGAGGAATATAAGTAGGATCTGGAATTCCATGTCTGAAATTAGTTATTAGTATGGGTAATTTCTTCCAATCATGCAGATTAATCTGTGTGCCCAGAATCATAAAGCTGCTAAGTGCCAGAGGCAGGAGTCTCTGTATTCTATCCACTATATGACATTGTTTCTACTTGGTTTCAGTGTAAATTTTCTTAGAGACAAACTCCTCAGAGTTTAGGTTTTAATAGAAAGGTGTGGGAAGTGATCAAATGAAATGACTCACTGATACAGAGTGAAACAATGTTTACTGAGAGGATATTCAGGTAGAGCTGCCAACTAGCAGCATTATAAGCAATCAGGGCAGTTTTCTAGTAGACCCTGGACCAGCAGTGGAGTATTAAAAATTTGGGAGTGGGAAGATGGGACATGGTGGACCCCTAGAAAAGACTGACCAGAATACACTCTGGCAGTCAGAACCACTAACAGACGCTGAGTGATTTAAAGTCCCTCCTCCCCTTCCTTCACTCCCTTTATTGGAGAGGTTTTTAGACCCTTCAAGAGGAGTTGTGTGGGAAATAATGATGCATAACTACATGCATAGTTAACCCTCCTCCCACCCACATAACAGTCCCACCTTTTGTGGCAATTCACAGTCTGAAAATGCAAATGGTCTTTACCATAAAACCAGTGTGAGAGCCACATGGAAGGAGGTTTGCTGCTTTTAATATGTTGTTCATCTTATTTGCCATTAAAGACCATTTTAAAAAATATTGTGGGAAAAGCTGACAGTTCTAATTAAAACAAAATTAAGATTATTCAGCAATATGGCTTTTCTTTCCACTGATGTAGATCACAGCCTTGTGAGATTTGTGGATTATTGTTGCCAAAAAAGTTCATCACTTGGTAAGACACCTTTTGGTGATGTACTTCTCTGCATTTGAATAGGGCTGGATGAGAAATTCATGCTTCATTGGATGACAGATACATGGTCTAAGGCTATGTCCATACTCAAGACCTTTCTAGCTTGCTAAGATTTTATCACAGATTGTACTCAGTTGGGAGAACCCTTGAGAACCCCGAGTGATCTGCTGGCCATGATTAGGTATTAGAGTAGGACTTTGGAAGATTTACAACAATGAGCAAATTACTTGAGATAAGCTATAACTTTGATATAATTTCATTTTGTAACAGCAGTGGTCATGTGTTGGTACTTCTACTGACATAGGATTTACTCAGAAAGTCTAATCTTAACCAGATGAAATTAGATTGACCTGGTTTTTCCCACCTTTAAGTTAGCAATCTGTTGAGTGATAGATCTTGTGCCATATACATGCATTTTATTGCTATTTTTAATGGAGTTTTTAATTTTATGGATTTAAAGAATGGACATTACAAAAGTTTTAACTCTTATAGAGTACATGTCAATGACTATTAGAGCTATTATAACAGCTGTTGTGGGGAATTGAAGGAATTGAAGTATTTTAAGGATCATTCAAGTATACAACAAGACACAATCTGTTTTACAGAAGCACAAAGGAAAGTACAGTTACAAGTGAAAAATAATGCCAAGAGCTGATAAACAATTCTGTAAAATACATTATCAGAAAAAAAACAAAAGCCTTCAAAGGGACATGGAAGCTGGAGAGACTGTTATTGATTCCTATGTGGTATAGTACAAGCATCATGAATTTAGGAGAACTAAAGAAGATTAGTTTAAAAAAGAATCTACCGGGCGGATCCAAGATGGCCACATGAAAACAGTGTCTTACCAGAGCTCTCTCACAAGTTCTGTTGGATTCCTATAAAAAAGTGAATCTGAGCAGATTTGAGAGAGTTAGAAATTGCGAGCAGTCTGACTGGGGCAAATTTCCCAGCCGGGAGAATCTGAAAGGCTGAAGGAACGAATCTGT
>JAQQSZ010011359.1:0-12273 GCA_028646595.1 Phalanger gymnotis | reverse complement strand
CAGGGTGAGCTGAAGATGAATAAGGGATGAGAGAGGAATGTATTGAGAGAGGGAGATAGGGAGAGATAGAATGGGGTACATTATCTCGCATAAAAGTGGCAAGAAAAAGCAGTTCTATAGGAAGAGAAGAGAAGGCAGGTGAGGGGGAATGAGTGAATCTTGCCCTCATCAGATGTGACCTGAAGAGGGAATACCATACATACTCAGTTGAGTATCATACCCCACAGGAAAGAAGGAGGAAGAAGAAAAAAAAAGGGAAGATGATGGAAGGGAGGGCAGATCTGGATGAAGGTAATCAAAAACAAACACTTTCGAAAAGGGACAGGGTCAAGGGAGAAAAGGGGGATAGGTTAGGAAGAAGCAAAATATAGTCTTTCACAACATGAGTATTATGGAAAGGTTATACATAATGATATGCATGTGTCCCATGTTGAATTGCTTGACTTCTTAGGGAGGGTGGGTGGGAAGGGAAGAGGGGAGAGAATTTGGAACTCGAAGTTTTGAAAAATAGATGTTCAAAAGTAAAAAAGTTTTTTTTTTTCATGCAACTAGAAAGTAAAATACACAGGCAATAGGGCGTAGAAATTTATCTTGCCCTACAAGACAGGAAGGGAAAAGGGGATGGGAAGGGAGTGGGGTGACAGAAGGGAGGGCTGACCGGGGAACAGGGCAACCAGAATATATGCCATCTTGGAGTGGGGGGGGGGGTAGAAATGCGAGAAAATTTGTAATTCAAACTCCTGTGAAAATCAATGCTGAAAACTAAACATATTAAATAAAAAAAATAAAAAATAAATTTATCCTGATGTAAAAAAGATATTCATTACACTTTCATGAAGTAATATGATTGCAAACCTAAACTGACAGATATTTATCTCTTATTCATTCCTTAAAGTGAAAATAAATCTTTAAAATTGGGAGTCTATTAAGACTAAGTTGGTTAAAATGTAACTTCAGTACAGACCATTCCAGCTGGCCTTATCATAATAACTCTTAATAACTAATGATAATTTTCATAAATGATAGCCAAATCATTTTAGATGAAACTTCCTCTTTACCATAGGCAAGTACTTCAGAATATTAACAGTTTGCAAACATTTTCTTTCCCTTTAACTGTTCAGTTCATAACATGACAACATCCAGAGTAGAAAAGAAGCTATGTTCCTAAAAGTATATCTACACAATATCATAAACAATACTGTGGATTTGAAACATGAAACAGAACCCATTTCTAGTCAGGTTACCTCAATTCAGTCAAATGCATCTCTAAATTACTTTATGCAGAAAATCATACTAAGCAAATTTAAATGGAACTTACATAAAATCTATGAACTTTCTCATTTTAATTAGAGGTGGTATTTTCACCTCTGTAGCTCTTGCTTAAGCATTATAGAATTTACAACAATGTCACCAGCAGAGTTGAAACAAACTTACAACTATGTCAAAATATCTTATCAGATAAAACAAGGGATTTTTTTAATCACTTCAATCTGAATAAAATACTTTTAACACTGAATTATAACTTGATGATAGCATCCAAATTACAAGAGAATCTATTTTCCTAACTATGTTGATGTTACCAAGTTTTACAATACAGACATGTATTTAGTTTTACATTAATAATACTAAAAAACACATATAAAGCTTTTCCGGTTTGAATTCACACTTGTTATCATTAGGTTTGAGTAAAGTGTACTTAGCTAAATTTTCTAAGTTTCTAGTTGAAGGATTCGTTCTTAGTCCAGGCAAAAAGCTTAAGGAGTTTGATCTGATGCTGGCAAGGTGTGGTTCATTTTCCCCAGGCAGAAGCCTTTGAGTTTTCATATATGGAGTTAAGGTACTGTATCATAATCACAGATCACAGTAACCAATGTCTTCACCATAATCAATATTTACATAGTGTTAGATGTGTAATATGGGATTCCTACAAACTATCCTGAAAGGTGGGTGGACAAAACTACCAGCAACTTACTTAACCTTACTTGTAGAAGACTAAAACCAAAGCTGCAGAAATTCTTAGGACAGTGTGGTACAATGGGCAGACTTAATCTTTTCCCTTTGTAATTTCTAGTTCTCAATTAAAATCAAATCACTGTAGTTTAATCTGAGCATGAGACTAGGTTTCAAAGTCTTAAAAATATTAATTCACCGCTCAGTTGTCAATCTGAACATATTTGCATCAGTCTTTCAACAATTAAATTTATAACCCAAAAGAATCAAAGACTTCACTTTTCTAAAAATATGTTTAACGTTAGGCATTATCTTTATACACATTACAAATCAAATAACTGAGGTAACTTGGCTTGAAACCACACAGCTAACAAATTTCTGATTCATACATTTTCCTAATTTGTCTTAATGCCAAACAGTATAAGAAAATTTAGGAGGGACACATTTCACTTAAAAATGAGACCAGAATAAATTCAATTACCCAGATCTATTTTCCAAATTGTATCTTACAAAATCTCAATTTATAATTTCAATTATTTAGCATTATATTAGCAAGGGCTATTTATTCCAATTATTTCAGATTATGAGATTCACTATTTCTAGCTAACCCACTGCCAAAAATTGAAAAAGTGACAGTAATCTAACCCAATTATCACATTGAGGAATACTTTGCTTAACAAGTTTCTTCTAACCTTCTATAACTTTCTGTATTGGCTTTCAAATTAAGCTGCAAATTTTTCATTACTACTATAACTCTCACTTTTTCCACTCAAACAAAGTTAAACTTCCTCAAACCCTCTCAATGTGTTCAAACCTTTTGCTCATTTTTATATGCCTCCCTTATGGCTAGAAAACCCAAACCTTCTTACACCTTTCATATTTTCCCCTCAAGCCTTTATTATTTTTCTTTCCAAATCTCCCAAATATATTACTCAGACTACACAACTTTTCCTCATTTGCTCAATATCGCAGACTGTATTCATTCTACTGAATATTTCCTTGTACATATTGTTAAACTTTCCCATAGTTAATTTCAACTCAAGTGATTTTATTCATTAATTTGCCTATCATACCTATACTCTGTTGCTTGACTATCTATGATTCAGGTGTCCTCTAGATCAAAAGAGCTCCACTGCACTGCCTATTCCTAGTCCCAGTTTCTTTTGCTAGATCATCATCCATCTTCCAGCCCCCACTGTTAATGGTTCTATGCTGAACCTTCACTCTCTCCCTTCCTTTCTTTCTCCCCTCTCCTCTTCTGTCTTGATTTCCTGAGTTTCCATGGGTTCAATCATCATCTCTCTGTAGATGACTATTATGGACTCCTGAATCCAATTCCCCGATCACCAACTACCTGCTAGACACTTATATCTATAGTCCTTTGGTACTTAAACACATCAAGTCCAAAACAAAATCATTATCTTCTCTCCCCAACCTGGTCCAGCATCAACTCCCCTATTTCTGTTGAGAGGACCAATCACTGAGGTTCCACAAACACATCACCCATTATTTTTCCTTCCCTCATATCCAATCGGCTGACAAGTCTGCCTCCGTATCTTTCAGATTTATTTCTCACTATTCTCCTCAGCATACTCTACATTCCAGGGAAACTAGTCTACTTACTGTTCTTCAAACCTGGCATTCAATGCCTATGCCCCATCCCTAGTATATGTTCCCTTGTCATTTTTACCTCTTACAAGTCTTCTCTCTCTTCAAGATTCGGCTCAGGTACTACCTTTCATGAGAATACACTCCTTAGTCCTCTTATTCTTCATTGTTTTTTGTTTTTTTTTTTGCATCACGGACCACTTTGGCAATCTGGTGAAGTCTATGAAGCCCCTTCTCAGAATGTTTATAAATGCATAAATAATAATAGCTAAAATTTATGCAGCGCTTTAAGGTTTGCAAACCACTTTACAAGTATCTTATCAAATAAACAACCCTGAAAGGTAGGTGTTGTTATAATCTCCATTTTACAGATGAGGAAACTGAGACAGACAAAAATTATGTCATTTGCCCTGGGGTCACACAAATAGCAAGTGTCTGAGACAATATAGCTCAAATATATGAACTGAGGTTGTCCTGACTCCAGGTGTATGCCAAGGAAACCAATTATGCTGAAATATAGTTATCAAAATATTTTTTAAAACTAGTTCACAGACCTCAGGTTAAGAATGCCTACTCTAGAAGCAGAACACAGTAACAGCAACATTGCGTGATGATCAGCTATGACTAACTTAGCTCTTCTCAGCAATACAAGGATCTACAACAATTCCAAAAGACTCATGATGGATGCTAATCACATCCAGAGAAAGAACGGATGGAATTTGAATACAGACCGAAGCATACTATTTTCACTTTATTTTCTTCATGGTTTTTTCCTTTTGCAAAATGTAATTTTTTTTTTGCAAACTGTTTCTTCTTTCACAACATGACTAATATGGAAATAGGTTTTACATGACTGCATGCATATATATATATATATATATACACACCCTATATTAAATTGCTTACCATCGGGGGGGTTTGGAACTCAAAATTTTATTAAAAATTAATATTAAAAATTTTCACATGTAATTGGAAAAAGAAAATACTATCAATTAATGTGTGTAGGTGGGGGATATTACAAATAAAAATAAAAAGAATGCTTGCTCTAGTTGTTAGTTTTCTCCTCTTCCGCAAATTACGTTCTATTTATTTCTCTGTGTATATGATGAATCCCACCAGTAAAATTTAAGTTCCTTAAGGGGAGGGATTATTTTTCATTTTTTTTTTTTTTGTATCTCCAAGTTCTTGTAAAGGAAGAACAGCTTTGTAAATTGTAGAATACTCTAGGTGTGTGTGTCTGTGTGAATGAGCAAGAATGAAAATAATTTCTTTCTAGTTTGGGCTCAGTTCTAGCTTAAGCTGTCCCAATTTAATTCATATTTAAACTAGTTCGCAGAGAACAAAGTTATGTCAGCTTTTCAATTTAAGGACCTAAAGATATAGAAAATGATTGTCAGAGTTCAGGAGAGTTCTGTTCTGCAGTGGCAAAATCTGTATATAACTACTAATTTGGCTAGATATCACTATTCCCAGTCTCATCTCCTTCTGAACCCATATAGAAACACTGAGCACTGGGACTTAAAGAGTCCAGATGAACTGGATTCAAGTCAACCTCAACTCCTAACAACTGTGTAACTTTGAGTAGGTCACAGCCTCCTAGACAGCATCAGTTCCCTCATCTGTAAAAGGAGGTTGACCTATAGGCCTACATGGTATGGCTGTTATAGAGAAATTTTTCCTAAATCTTAAACTACTAGATAAATGTGTATTAATAAATTTTAGAATGCCAGAATTATAAGGAACCTGCTTTTGGACAGATATTACATCAGATTTTTGATGACCTGAAACAGTCAGGCATATTTACTACTCAATTTGGATTCTAAGAGATCACTTATTTGATAAATAAGGAAAACTGGGTCCAAGAAAGGGTGAAGCAATTAGCCCAAAAACATGGAGTACATGTTAGTGGGAGTGTCAAGAATGGAAGCTGGCATAAGTGATTCCCAGTGCAATGGTTCTTTCTATTGCCTCATACAGCTACATAAAGCAAAATTGATTCTTCATCTGCAAAATAATACTACAAATCAGTCATTTTAAATATTCTGGGCACACAATAAATATGAGTTCACTGGTTTTACATAAGTTAGAAATAAAATTAAATATCTTATAAATGTCATTCTATTTTGAAAGCACAATACAAATAATATTTCAATACAAATAAAAATATCAAAAAGGAATAAATGCTGTAACCAAGAAAAAGCAGAAAACATAAACCAATGTGGCAGGCCTAACCTAAAATATCTCCAAGGTTCACTTAATAGATCAAGATGTGCACCTGGGTCTAAAAATACCTAGGACTCTATTATCAATTAAAAAATTATGACCTAGGAGGCAGAGGAAGCTTTTTTCTTTTAATTTGCTCTGTATTCCTTCTAATTAGCACTAGATTGTTAACTAGTCCTTTCTGGAAGTGTCCACAAAACTCCTCAGCTGTCACTGAATGACAAGATAAAGTGCATACAAGTATTATTCTAAAACACACGACTGGTAGTCATTAACCCCAGACAACTGCTGAATACTTACCACATTCAGATTTTTCTTCATTTGAAACACTCAGGCATGTTACTCAATGTGCACATCTGTAACTACTAGGACAAATGCCATCCCCACCTCTTACCAACCCTCCACCAAGTACAGAAAAAGAACAGACTTAAATCTTAAAACTTAGAGCTGGGAAAGACTTTAGAGATCTTCTGATCCAACTCTTCATTTGACGGGAGAGAAAAATAAGGTTTAAAGAGAAGTTACCCAAGTTTATGCAGCTATTAAGTGGCATGATCAATTTCTGAGCCCAAGTTTTTGTTCAAAAATTTAGCACTACTGTTTCTACTCCACCACTCTAGTGTATGGTCTAGCAGCATAGAAATCAAATCAGTAGTTCAAAAACAATGGGGCAACTGCAAGTATACGTTAGTTCAGGTGGTTAGACAGCGCTTATACAGTCTCAAAAAATTTGGAGGGGGGGTGGAGCCAAGATGGTGGCTGGAAAGAAGGGACTTGTGTGAACTCCCCCGCAGGTCCCTCCAAACACCTATAAAAATGGCTCTGAACAAAATTCTAGAGCTGCAGAACCCAGGGAATAGCAGATGGAAGCAGGGCTCCAGCCCAGGGAAGCCTGGATGGTCACTGGGTAAGGCCTATCACATGGAGCTGGGAGCGGAGCAGAGCGCAGCCCAGCATGGGCTGCACCCAGACAAACCAGACCAGGAGCCGGGAAGAATAGGCCCTAGCGCCCTTAATCAGTGAGCTATGGCAGTTACCAGACTTCTCAACCCATAAACACCAAAGACAACAGAGAAGGTTAGTGGGAAAAGCTGCTGGGGACAGAGTGAAAGGAGTTCGCTGTTCAGCCACCTGCCCAGGGGCAGCAGAGGTGGTGCAGCTCTGAGGACAGAACTATAGCTGCAGTTGCTTCAGGCCCCAGGCTCACCAGGTGGGAGGAATTAAGTGGCAGATCAGAGCAGGAGTGCAGAGCCTGTTTAAGATCTGAGTCAGGTCCAGGTTGGCAGTTCTTGGGGGAGGAGGAGCGCTGGTGTGGCAGAGCTTGCTGTGTAGAAATAGCTCTGAAAAGAACAGCGCAGCCCCTCAAGCTTGGGACAAAGTACTCTCTACTCCACAAGCAGAAAAACTCAAGGGTCAAGTAATTGGCTGGGAACATGGCCAGGCAGCAAAAACAGACTCAGACTCAGACTCTGGAACCTTTCTTTGGGGACAAAGAAGACCAAAACATACAGCCAGAAGAAGTCAACAAAGTCAAAAAGCCTACATCAAAAGCCTCCAAGAAAAATGTGAACTGATCTCAGGCCATGGAAGAGCTCAAAAAGGATTTGGAAAAGCAAGTTAGAGAAGTATAGGAAAAATTGGGAAGAGAAATGAGAGTGATGTGAGAAAACCATGAAAAACAAGTGCTAAAGGAGACCCAAAAAATACTGAAGAAAATAACACCTTAAAAAATAGACTAACTCAAATGGCAAAAGAGCTCCAAAAAGCCAATGAGGAGAAGAATGCCTTGAATGGCAGAATTAGCCAAATGGAAAAGCAGGTACCAAAGACCACTGAAGAAAATACTACCTTAAAAATTAGATTAGAGCAAGTAGAAGCTAGTGACTTTATGAGAAATCAAGATATTACAAAACAGAACCAAAGGAATGAAAAAATGGAAGACAATGTGAAATATCTCACTGGAAAATAAGTCCAGGAGAGATAATTTAAAAATTTTTGGACTACCTGAAAGCCATGATCAAAAAGAGCCTAGATATCATCTTTCAAGAAATTAACAGGGAGAATTGCCCTGATATTCTAGAGCCAGAGGGTAAAAGAGAAACTGAAACAATCTACTGATCACCTCCTGAAAAAGATCCCAAAAAAGAAAACTCCTAGGAATATTGTCACCAAACTCCAGAGCTCCCAGATCAAGGAGAAAATACTGCAAGCATCCAGAAAGAAACAACTTGAGTATTGTAGAAACACAATCAGGATAACACAAGATCCAGCAACTTCTACATCAAGGGATCAAAGGGTTGGAATATGATATTCGGGAGGTCAATGGAGCTAGGATTAAAACCAAGAATCACCTACCCAGCAAAACTGAGTATCATGCTCCAAGGCAAAATATGGAATTTCAATAAAATAGAGGACTTTCAAGCTTTCTCAGTGAAAGACCAGAGCTGAATAGAAAATATGACTTTCAAACACAAGAATCAAGAGAAGCATGAAAAAGTAATCAAGAAAGAGAAATCATAAGAGACTTACTAAAGTTGAACTGTTTTGTTTACATTCCTACATAGAAAGATGATGTGTATAATTCATGAGACCTCAGTATTAGGGATGCTGAAGGAAATATACATACATATACATATATACATTTATATGTATGTGTGTATATACATATATATACACACACACATACACACACATACGCACACAGAGGGCACAGGGTGAGTTGAATATGAAGGGATGATATCTAAAAAAAATTAAATTAAATTAAGAGATGAGAGAGGAATATACTGAGAGAGGGAGAAAGGGAGAGATAGAATGGGGTAAATTATCTCACATAAAAGTGACAAGAAAAAGCAGTTCTGTTTGGAGGGAAGAAGGGGCAGGTGAGGAGGAATGAGTGAATCTTGCTCTCATCGAATTTGACCTGAGGAGGGAATAACATACACACTCAATTGGTTATCTTATCCCACAGGAAAGAAGGAGGAAGGGGATAAAAAAGGGGGGACAATAGAAGAGAGGGCAGATAGGGGGAGGAGGTAATCAAATGCAAACACTTTTGAAAAGGGCCAGGGTCAAGGGAGAAAATTGGATAAAGGGGGACAGGATATGAAGGAGCAAAATATAGTCTTTCACAACATGAGTAGTGTGGAAGGGTTTTGCATAATGATACACATGTGGCCTATGGTGAATTGCTTGCCTTCTTAGGGACGGTGGGTGTGGAGGGAGGAGGGGAGAGAATTTGGAACTCAAAGTTTCAAAAGCAGATGTTCAAAAAAATGTTTTTGCATGCAACTAGGAAGTAAGATATACAGGCAATGGGGGATAAAAAGCTATCTTGCCCTACAAGAAGGTAAGGGAAAAGGTGATGGGGGGAGTACGGTGACAGAAGGGAGGGCTGACTAGGGAACTGGGTAATCAGAATATATGCCATCTTGGAGTGGGGAGAGGGTAGAAATGGGGAGAAAATTTGTAATTCAAACTCTTGTGAAAATTAATGCTGAAAACAAAAATATTAAATAAATAACAAAAAAAATTGGAAATAGTTAAAAGTTTCTGAACACGGAATAACAAAAATTTAATTAAAAGTCAAACATAATGAATCAGAGGTGTTTCTGGCAGTGCTTGCCAGTGTTGTATCTCCCAGCTTCAGGGAAGCCTAGGTTCCAAACACAACAAAGTATGCACATGTAGCACTGTGCATGCCCTCAGGCCATGCAACACAAACTCAAAAAGGGGTAGGAGTGGAAAAAGTTTAAGAAGCCCTGGGTTAGAATATAATGCTACTAAATGAACACATTTCTGTGGCACTTAAAGTTTATGAAGCATATTTTTCACAACAGCCTGTTGAGGAAAGTCACGCATGAATTATTACTGCCCCTGTTTTATAAGTCAGGAAACTGATATGGAAACATTAAGAATAGTCATAATGACATTTATATACAGCACTTTAATTCTGCATACCTAACTTCATTAACTCCTCACAGCCATTTTGTATAGTAAGTACTATGAGTGTAATCATCCTCATTTTACATAAGAAAACTGAGGTTCAGAGAAGTTAAATTACCTGGCCATGGTCAAATCTGCCAGAAAAAGGATTTGAATCTAGGCATTCCTGACTCAATTCAGCTTTTTATCCACTTTATCATGCTGCTTTTCTTCATGAATCATCAATATTAAATATTAAGTGACTTACATAGTCACAGAGCTAGGCAGTGGCAGAGTCTGGACTCAAACTCTGTCTTCTGACTAGAAATCCAAGGCCTTTTCCACTACAATATGCTGTCTCAATGACACTAAAGTTCCACTTAGCTCTGTCCCACCATCAAACTGAACCCCTCTTCTTCAAAAACTGCCTGCCATTGGTCATAAGAATGTGGACAGATCTGTCTACATACAAAAAGAAAAGTCATTTGGAATATATGCTCTCCTGAGGGTGAGCCTGTGTCATGATTTTACATTATAAAAGGCAACATTACTATGTTTGAGAAATCAGGCTTTTAAATGATAAGACACTAAGTCAGTATGTCCCTTCGAATCAAGTGACCCATTTTCTATAAAATGGTTTAAAAGTCCTACCATTTGCTAACTTAACCTTCCCTCATTCACTCATTTTACAAATTTATTAAACACACCTACAATTCAGAAAACTGGGCTAGGAGCAGGAGCAGAAGCAAAATGTACATAAAACATGGACCTTACAATCTAGGAGAGGGCAGCTAGGTGGCTCAGTGGATAGAGCACTGGGCCTGAAATCAGGAAGACCTGAGTTCAAATCTAGCCTCAGATACGTATTAACTTTGTTACCCTGGGCAAGTCACTTAACTCTGATTGCCTCAGTTCCTCATCTATGAAATAAGCTACAGAAGGAAATGGCAAACTACTCTAGCATCTTTGCCAAGAAAACCTCAAATGGGCTCACAAAAAGTCAGAAATGACTGGAAAAAAACAAAAAAACAATAGAGAGGGAGAGAGAAGGAGGGGGGACAGAGGAGAGGGGCAGAGGGGGAGAGGGAGAGAGGGAGAGAGAGAAAAACAGAGGATTTTCTGGTTTTATTTTTAGGATCAGAAGGACTAGGAAGCCTCTCTGGGTTAAACTTTTGTGCCATGGATCCCTTTGGCAGTCTAGTAAAACCTAGACCTCTTTTCACACACACACACACACACACACACACCCACTCACGCCCCAAATAATGTTTTTAAGTGCATGAAATACAGAGGATTACAAAGGAAACCAGTTATACTGAAAGTTTTATGGGTATAGGGCTGTGTGTGTGTGTGTGTGTGTGTATGTGTGTGTATTGTTAAAGTTAAAGGTTAAGAATCTCTGCTCTATGGCTTGGATTAACAGAAAAGTTGGGGAAAAGGTCAAACATTCTTATTTATTACTGCGACATCCTTATAGGACCATGAAAAAGGATAGTCATATCATATAAGGTGATACTTTAATATGGAAGAGAAATGCTACTGCTAGCTGTATCCTAAATACTTTTTTCTAATGAACATATGAGACATTAAGGAAGACTCCTAATATGCTTTTTTAATTCCAATACTCACCCAGCTTCTTAAAATATTTTGTCAATGTCTTCTGTGACTTTTAAAGTGTATGATATATGCAAAAACACTCTATCACTATTGATTAGAGAAATGCAAATCAAAACAACTATGAGGTACCACAACATACCTTTAAGATTAGCTAATATGACAGAAAAGGAAAATGACAATTTTGAAGAAGGTGTGGGATAATTGGGACATTAATCCACTGTTGGTAGAGTTGTGAACTGATCCAACCACTCTGGAGAGCATTCTGGAACCATGCCCAAAGGGCAATAAAACTGTGCATACCTTTTGATCTAGCAATACCCCTATCACCACCACTGTATTCCAAAGAGATCATATAAAAGCAAAAAGGACCCACATGTACAAAAATATTTACAGCAGTCCTTTTTGTGGTGGCAAAGAATTGGAAATTGAGGGCATGACCATCAACAGGGGAATGGCTGAACAAGTTGTGGTATGTGAATGTAATGGAATACTATTGTGCTATATAAGAAATGATGAGCAGGCAGATTTCAGAAAAACCTGGAAAGACTTACATGAACTGATGCTCAGTGAAGCGAGCAGAAGGAGAACACTGTGGACAGAGTAACAGCAACAGTGTATGATGATCAACGATAATAGACTTAGCTCTTCTCAGCAATGTAATGATCCAAGACAATTCTAAAAGACTCATGACAGAAAATTCAATCCATATCCAGAGAAAGAACTATGAAATCTGAATGGAGATGGAAGCATACTATTTTCATGGGGAGGAGTTCAGTTTTTCTCCTTTGGTTCTGCATCTTCTTTCATAACACTGAGTAATGTGGAAATATGTTTTTTTTTGTTTGTTTTTGTTTTTTTTTTATTTTATTTTTTTTTATTAACATCTTTAGTTTTCAGCATTAATTTTCACATGCGTTTGAATTACAGATTTTTCTCCCCATTTCCACCCCCCCC
>JAQQSZ010011358.1:0-12275 GCA_028646595.1 Phalanger gymnotis | reverse complement strand
CCTCACCTTCCTCCCCTCCCCATTACCCTGCTCCCTCGTGTAGTCTGAGGTTCACTAAAACCCTCAGGTCTTTTTCATATAATTGAGTGTCTAATCATACCTCCCTACCCTAAAATCATCCAGTTGATTATTTCCCCCATTGAATAAAAATGTATTCCACCTTAATACATGGTGGATGTGTCAAACTAATGAATCATCTCCACAGGATGCAAAGACATTGGCAAAGGACAGTGTGACCAATGTCTAGCAGTATAAAATAAGGGAAAATAAATGCTGTAAAAAGATATGGTTCAGACTCATTTGGGACACGGGGGCATGCCACAATTCCTGCAAATTCATCAGAAAAATGAATCTTGCAGTGTAGAACAATGTAAACAGGAATGCCATAGTAGGTATATCCTTTATCATTTGTATATCTGATGAGGTAAGGGAACCATGTTTTTAGGGGTGCTTGAGATCCCAAAATACAGACATGCCTGGTCCTGCTCAAATGAATTTGACTCAAGCCTTCTTAGCCAAAGAAAAACAAAGTTTATTACAGATTCGCCATATTGGTAGCCTTAAGAAATCTCACCATTTGTCACCCTTGTTTGCACAAGCAGGCCAGATTCAATCTTCTGAGCCAGACTGAATCTGAGCACCTTCATGGAGGCAAGTTGAGACTTGTATACAAAAAGGTTGTGGGAGGGGTCTAGGGTGGTCCTGGGGTGATGGGAGGAAGGGTTTAGGGAAGGTCTTGAGGAAGAGTCTAAGGATGGGAGTACAGTGAAGTCAGACTCCAGGAACCAAGAGAATGGGATTAAATGCTACCTGGAAATAACAGACAATGTAGGGCTAGGCTAGTTTAAAGGCAAGAGATTTGGGCATGGACATTTTGATAGGATCAAGGGTGGGAAGTAGCCTGACAATGGAGGGCTAAGCTAGGTTAAAAGTAACCTAGAGATTTGGGCCTAGCCATAATGAAAAGCTTATGGCCTCAGGCAAATGTCTCATCAAGTGGGAAGATTCAAGGAGAGTTCAAGGGGGCTCCCACAGTCTAAACCCCATCATATTTATACATAGGGCTCTACTAAAAGTCAGGAAGACTTCATTTAGGATCCTGCCTCAGAGTCTTATTAGCTTTATGGACCTGGTCAAGTCATTAAAGAACCAAACAAAACACAGCCTCTGTGTGCCACAGTTTCCCCATCTGTAAAATGGAGGTGATACCAATAGCAGCCACCTCCTAGGGTTCTTGTGAGAATAAAGTAAGATAACATATGCAAAGTGCTTTGGAAACCTTAAAATGCCATGTAAATGTTATGTCTTTTTATTGTTATATATTGATAATCATTTAATATCAATTTGGTAACTTCAATAAGGGCCAAAGCCTGAACTAATAATCCACCAGAAGAAGAGCCTGGACCTAAGCTTCTTTGTTCTCTGAGTAAATTCAGAGAATACCTCTTCTTATGTCAACAAGCCCAGATGGGGCTGACTTAAGAGCATTCTTTCCTCTGTCTATGGCCATGAAGGATGAGACGCTATCTTGAATAATGTGATTTTTCCTTATCTTAGCGTTTTATGGACATATACTCCGTTATGGTATTTTAATGATAAAGAAAATACAGATGTCCTGGATCGTAACTGCAATGGACATTTTGCCAAATCTCTTATTGTATTTACAACCTATCCAATTAAGCAAGTCCTTTCTTATACTGTGATTAAACATACATGGAGATCATAAATTTTGAGTGTGATAATCATGATAATATCATTAGTAACTTCAATAAAGGTCAGAGCCTGAACTGACTGACCAGAGGAAGAGACTGAACTGATTAACCAGCTGAACCTAACAACCTCTTTGTTTTGTGAGTAAACTCAGAGAATGTCTCTTCCTATGTCAACAAGGCCAGATGGGCCTGACTTAAGGGCATTCTTTCCTCTGCCTATTAGCCATTAAGGATGAGACCCTTAACCAGGGAAACTATCTTGCTTAATATTTTATGGGCATATACTATGTTATGGAATGTTAATGGTAAATTAAACACAGAAACGCTGGGCTTTGGTTGCAAATGACCCTTGTCAACTCTCTTATCTTATTGTATTTATGACCTATTCCATTAAGAAAAGTCCTTTTCTTGTATCATGGTTAAACATACATGGAGATCGTAAAATTGAGTAACACAGGCATTGCTGAGTTGTGACTGTTCTAAAATTGTATTTAAACCTTTTCATTCTTCTGTTCAGGCAGTGAGACTTTGTCTGGCATCATACATGTATGTATCTGCTAGCTTTCAGGGAATAAACAATATGGATTTACATATCACCTAGCCTCTTGGCCTCCTTTAACCAAACTTTCAGGTCAACAAGTGACACAGACATGCTGAGTTGGGACTTTGTGGAAATGCATTTAAGCCTTCTCATTCTTTTGCTCGGACAATCAGATTTTGTCTGGCTCCATAAGCGTATGTATGCTGCTAGCTTTCAGGGAATAGACAATATGACTTTACATATCACCTAGCCTGTTTGCCTTCTTTAACCCAACTTTCAGGTAGACAATACACATATTTATGTGTGTGTGTGTGGGAGGAGAGCAGTCCAGATCTATGATTTCATTGGTATATGGGGATCCCAGTCTGGAAACTCCTTTTCTCTGTACAAATGGAAAACTTGTATGTGACAGAAATTATTATTAATCACCCATTAATATAGGAGAATCCAGGGTATTTTCCCTTTCTATTTCCTCATTTAAAGTCCAGCCTCTCAGGGGCATTTCTGATCCTGCCCAAAGAATTCACCATACCCAAACCATCTTATCTAAGTGAAATTCTTATCTCACTATTATTCATTATTTAATGACTGGGTGGAGGTGGATTCCTCTTGTATTGATTGCCTGAAGGGGAGCTTGAGATGAGTCTCTTTGTCCAAGAGTGGCATAATCAGAGTCCTTCATTAGAATAAGCCCACCTTTCATTATAATATTAGATCTCCCAAGCCAAGAGAGAGCAAGAAAGGAGGAATTAAATCTAAATACAAAGGCAGTAAAGCGGCAAGCTCAGGGCCAGCAGCAAACTCTAGGCAAAAATCACAGTTTAGGTAAGCCCTGGGGAGAAAGGTTAAGGTGTTCAGGGAGGATTTTGGATCACAGAATTACAAATCTAGAGCTGAAAGGGACCTCAGAAACCACCTAGCTAACCCTTTCATTTTACAGATGAGGAGTTGAATATGAACACCGATCCTCTGTCAATGCTCTTTCCACAGTACCACAATGGAGAATGACATAGTTAGACCTACATATTAGGACCATACATATATGCTACATTAGGTAGTGTAGTACCGACAGCGAGCAAGACACGCCACAGAGTATAAGTTTTAAATGGAGAATTTTATTACCCAGCCTCCATTCTGGCCAATAAACAGCCCAAATCAAAACGGCCAAGAGTAGGGGTGAAGGAGTCATATTTATACAGAAAAATCAAGGTGCAGTGGTTTTCTCTTGAAACTTACATGTTATTTTTAGCAGACTCAGCAAGCCTGTGTTATTTCACTTTTTATGAGCATGATACAAGAAGAGGAACTTCCTTAATGGAATAGATGGTAAATACAACAAATCAGATAGCTGACAAAGTGTCAACTGAAATTACAACCCAGGATCTCTGTGTCCAATTTGCCATTAACATCCCACAACATGGTATATGCTCACAAAATATCAGGATAAGGAAAAGTCACATAATTCAAGATAATGTCTGGGGCAGAGGCTTTCATCTTTCATGGCCATAGACAGACCAAGGGATGCTCCATCTGGGTTTGTTGACACAAGACAGAGACATCTCTGAGCCCACTCAGGGAACAAAGAGACTGTTAGGATCAGGCTTTCCTCTGGTTAATTAGTTGACATTCCTTGGAGCAGTCACAGGGCCCAAGGACATTTGCTGAACACCAAATGGCAAGATCTAAATCCATTGTTCTTATGCAAACTGGGGTTTTTAATTAGGAGCTGGGAGCAGGGTCTTCCTAGCAATAGCTGGCTGCTCAGGTACCACAGTAGTATATAAAAGATGGATTGAAGGGGGAGAAACTGAAAGCAGGACCACTAGTTAAGAGGCTTTAGAGATAGTCCAGGCGAGAAGCAATGAGGGCCTGACCCTGGACGAGAGCCTTCTAAGTAGAGAGAAGATGGAGAGGAGGGAGACAGAATCTAGATGACTTAGCAAATGATAGCATGAGACAGATGAGAGAAAACAGACTATCAAAGATGACTCTGAGATTACAAGCAGAGCAGGTGCCCAGTGAAAGGGGAATGGCTGAACAAATGTGGTATGTGGATGTATGGAACATTACTGGCTCACATGAACAAATATAGAGGATTTAGAGAAACTTGGCAAGGCTTGTATGAACTGATGCAGAACAAAGAAAACAGAACCAGGAGAACAACTTACACAATGACCACAATAATGTAAGGGAAAACAACACTGAAAGACAGCAGAACTCTGATGAGCTCAGTGGCCAATCAGCTTCAGAGAACTGGTGGTGAAGCTTGCATCCCAGCTCTTGGCAGCAGAGAGGTGATGCACAAAGATGCAGAGTAATGCTTGTGGTGTCAGACATTTAGCTGATTTGTTAGTCTTCATTTAAAAAGAAGCTAGTTTGTTAATTTGTTTGGCTTTGCTGTACTTTTCTTCAAGTGAAGGCTTTATGGAGGACAGAAGAGCCATTAGGAAGTGACAACAGTGGGGAAAACAGCAACAATAAGATGTTTTTTTAAAGTTTTTAACCTGGGCAACTGACAGAATTGTGCTCAATAATAAATATTAACAACATAATTAATATATTAATAAAATTTAATTTTAACAATTAATAGAGTAAATCATGAAACCTGGACACTTAGGCAAGCTGACCAGTCCCTAGTCATCTGCAATCATGTCTTTACTACTGATAAGCCCTTTGCCAGGTGGGAATGAGGGAGGTGAAGATTGCTACAGGGAGTTACAACAGGATGGAAATTTAGTCATTAGGACAGAACAGGAAAACTTTAGAAACTAGCTTCCTTTCTGGGAAGGGGGTGGTAGGAACGTTGAAATGACTGTCATCAAAGGATGGCTGCAGACCCCAGCGATCCAACCCCCTGCAAAACATCATGCAATAAACACACTACAATAAGCATTTAAGCAGCAAGGGTGAGCAGAGCAGATAGAGACTTTAGCTAAGACAGTCCTTGCCCTCAAGGAGCACCCAATGCAGTGGGGGCAGGGTAGGGAGAGCAGAATACAAAAGCAGAGCTAATTACAACATACATGGAGGCTCTATTGGTGCCATGAACACTTTGGCACATCCTACCATTATTGAATGACTTCATGTATGACTATGGTAATATATAACACAGGTTTTCTGAGGACCAGTCTAATTCAGTATAGAGAGGTTTAGTACCAGAAGCTGCTTGAGATGAAATGTTGGCCTTGGAAACCAATGAAACAAAGAAAAATTACAAAATGGCTCTTAGTCTTGTGCCTATACTGCTCTATTTCTTCAATGATGGAGACAGAAAATGGCACAGAGGGTGCCAAGAAGCATAGTTATTTTTTATCTCTTCTGTAAATATTAACTTAGTCTGACTTAATTCTAATGTGAGATTCCTTATCTAGCAAACAATGGGTGGACACAATGCAGGAAGAAATGATCAGGATTAATCTTGACATTCTTGTTACAAATGAAAACAGAAGAAATTGGTCAAATCACTACGGAAAACAGTTTGGGAACTGTTTGTACCCTTTGACCCAGAGCTCCCTTGGGCAATATAACCCAAGCAAGTCAAAGACAGAAAGAAATAAATATCCATGGCAGTCCTTTAGGTGGTAGCAGAAAAATGGAAACAAGGTGGATGCTTTGCTTCTAATCTCAGAAGCATCTTTGAGGGTTTCCTTTCTTTCACCTTCCACATAAAGGTCTTTTTCCTCTTTTGGGCTATATGCATAGTAGTGGTATTGCTGGGTCAAAGGATATGCATACTCATGATTTTTATTTAGTGTACAGTTTTGCTTTCCAGAATGGCAGGACCAATTCACAGGCCAACCAACAGCACTTCATGTTCTCTGTCCTTCCACATTCTCTCTAACAACTGTCATTTTTTGTTTTTGTTATCTTTGCCAATCTGATGCCCATGGGTTAGAACTTCAGAGTTGTCTTAATTTGGACTTCTCTTATTTTTAGCTAGTTGGGGTGTTTTTTCATGTAGTTACTTATAGAAGCCTCAAGAGTCAGGAGTGGAGCCAAGGGAGATCTCCAGGAGGTAAAGCCTTAGCAAGAAGTGACAACGACTTATACTATGGTAGGGATAGCCTAGTATGAATAGAAAAAAGAAGGCTTTGAGAGATGTTGCAGAGGCTGAATCAACAGATCCTGGCAACAGATGTCTTAATAACACTAATAGCTCTGAATTCTGTACCATTTTAAGCTATGTTGTTTGCTAACAACAACCATGTGAGAAAGGCTTCGCAATTAGTAGGATCTTGGTTTGAAAAATGAGGAAACAGACTCAGTAAGTGAAGTCACTTAGTCATGTTACACAGCTAGAAAGTGTCTGAGCAGGTACTTAAAGACAGATTCTTTGTCTCTGGATGTTGTATTCTTTTCATTACATCACTCCTGCTGTGTGCCGAGGGCTGCCTTCTCTCTTTGTTGAGGGTGCCAGGTCACACCTTAATGCTTGTGGCCAACTTCTATTTCTACCTTCACCCCCTAATTCCTTCAGATGGTTGTAACTAGCTTGTTAATCAGACTGCAGCAAAAATGCTAGGAGAGATCCTCCTGAGACCAGTGATATAGAATAGTGGAATAGATTTTTTTTTCTCTTCTTTCCTATCTAGCTTTCTTTCCATTCTCATTATCCCTTCCCTAGCTTAAGCCCTCATCACTTCAGCTCTGGACTATTGCAATAGCCTCCAATAGTGTCCTTGAGCTTCTCCTTCTTCTAATCCATCAGCACACACAGTGAAGAATCCAGCCTAGGCTTTACACTTCTTGGGTTGGCAACTGTTCCTTGGAATATGTTTAGGGAAATATTGCTGTTGACTTAGAACAGCATTCTCTACTAAATTCTAAGACCAATTCACCTCTAAATCCAGGCTCAAGATAGAGCACCTTAAACCTCTTGCCCACTTGATGCTTGTTTTTCACCCGAGTTCAGAGATGTGCCACCTCCAAATGCCTAAGTACCTTTCTGCCACTATCGCCATCACCAAGTGCTCAGTCACTCAACAATTAATAGGTGTCTGATGTGAGCAGAGCATTGGCTAGTCCCTGGGGAAGATACAAAACCTAGATATAACTTGCTTCTTGGAGTTTCTTGGAGCTCAGCTTGGCAAGGGCACTAAAGCTACCAACACAGGTTGGTAAAATACTCAATTTTGTACAGTAAGGCCAAAACGGCACTGATGAATATAGATGACACACAGTGTAATTTGCCTGTTCTTCTCTTTTGATTAAATCAATTTCAGCCTTAACTTTGTCCAAGATCGCGATTACCACCCCTGATCCTTTTTCCCTAACAAATTCTACTCCTGCTCTTTATTTTATGTTTGTGTAGATCTCCTATTCTCTATCTCTCCTGACTCTTCTACTTGACTTCTACCTGCTACCTTGCCCTCCTATTACTTAACCTAGCCTCCCTCCAAGGATCCCTCCCTTATCCTCCTATTCCCACAAATCTAAACACTCTTCTATAGCACCCCTTATCCTATTCCCTCACCCTCCCCTCTAAAAATCCTTCCCTTATCCTCTCCCCCTCCTTATCCCCTTAGCCTTTTCTTTCTGAATTTAGAAGACTTTTATACCCTTCTAGATATAGATGTCTTGTTCCCTCCTAAACCTATTCCCAATGAAAGTAGGTTTCCAGAACTACCATCCCTGCTCTCCCACCTAATTCCTCTGTGTCACTTCTTCCTCTTGCAGCTCATTTGTATAGGATAATTACTCTTTTTACCTGGTCCTAAATGGTTTTACCTTTTAAAGTCATATCATACTCAGGTCTGCCCCAATCTTTCTTACAAATACCCAATTACTAATAACACTCCTAGACATACGTTTTACATTTCCTCAGATAAAAGGTGAACAGTCTGTCCTTATTGAGTCCTTTGTAATTAGTCTTTCATATGTACCTTTTATTTCTCTTGGCTCTTGTATGCTAAATCTTTTATTAAGTTCAGGTTTGTTTTTTTTTTTTAACAAAACCTTAAAAGTCTGACAATTCATTAAATGTCAATTTTTTTTCCCTTCAGGACTATCCTTAACTTTGCTGGGGATGATATTTTTGGCCACAGCCTCACCCAGTTCTTTTGCTCTTTGATATGTAATGTTACAAGACCTGTGGTCTTTTAGCGTTGCCACTGCTAGGTCTTGTGTGATTCTAATTGTGGCCCTACCACGTTTAATGTTTTTCTTATTGCTTTTAATATTTTATCCTTTTTTAAGAATTTGACTATGATATTCCTGTAGGTTTTCCTCATAGAATCTATCAGGTGGTGTCTGGTATATTTTTTTTTTATTTCTATTCTCCCCTGTTACTCTAATGATTCATGACAATTTCATTTATTTCTTCTATCGTTGTTTTATGATTTTTTTTTGACTGTAGCTTTTAGGTAGTCTGATCTTTCTTATATTTTGTCTTGAGTTGTTCTCCAAGTCAGTTGTTTTTCTTACGAGATTTTTCAGATACTCTTCTATTTGTTCATTCTTTATATTTTGTTTTACTATTTCTTAGACTCTTATGAATTCTCTGACTTCCTCTTTGCTCAATTTTAATGTTCCAGGAATTGTTTTCTTCCTTAAGATTCTGGATCTCCTTTTCTAGTTGGTTGACTTTCTTTTCATAATCTTATTGGGTTTTTTGATTGTTCTTATTTTTTAAAATTTTTGCTCAATGTCTCTCATTTGACTTTTAAAGTCTTTTTTAAGTTCTTCCATGAATTATTTTTGGGCAGGTGACCATTTGAGGTTACTCTTTAGGGTAGAGGAAGCTTTCTTTGCTTCAGTATCCTCCACTGAAGATGAAGCCCAGACTTCTCTATTCTAACAGTAATTACTTATGTTTAAAATCTTTCTCTTTTGCTTGCTCCTTTTAAATTTTTTTTAAAAGTTGTAGCAGCTTATTTTTTGTAATCAATTGTAATCCTGGGTTATGGAGTATGGTGCCTCTGGCCTCAGATTCGCCTTCAGTTATCCTCTCTGTCAGGAACAGAAACCAAGACCCCCAGCCTCCTGAAAGTGTCCACAGCCAGCAGCATCCTACCACACTGTTTCTTCACTCACCAGGCAGGCATGTGGCATCTTATGAAGGGCTGCATCACTGCAGCACAGCTTGGTCAGGACTTCCTTATCAGCAGAGGTTCCCTCAATCTTCCCCAGATCAGATAACCAACTCTCCTCACTGTCCTGGAGGTGAAAGTTCCTATGGCTGGGGCTGAGGCCACCTCCCAACCCAGCTGGACCCCAGGCTTACCAATTGCCATTTCAAAAAACTAGGCTGGGGGTGTTTACTCTTCAGAGGGACCAAATCTTTGGATCTTCTCTGGTTGTGCCAGGGAGATCACTGTTCTGTCCCACTTCTTTATTTCTAACTGCATTGTGTTTACCCTGAAGTGCTAGTTTATCTGGTTAGTGGGGGAAATCTGGAGAGCTTGGCATTTTCGGACCTGCTCTGCCATCTTCAGACGAACATGCTTTTCACATTGCCTCCCCACACCTTTATATCATTGTGTGTTCTCTAGCCCTGTGACAACCCAAAATCTCTGAGGAGGTCATTTGGAACTGCTGCCATTCAATTCTTTGGGTCTGCATGTGTCTTGTCTGTTGTCATCATTCCTCTCTTCCTAGCCAACCCTGCAAAAATGCCCACCCAACTGGAGCCAGAAATAAAGTGCCTACATTTAGAAAAGTTTGTTTTCTATAAGAACTATCATATTTTATATGTAAATTGATAAATGTATATGAATGCACATATGTACCATATGCAGATAAACATATATGGATGCATACATATGCAATGTTTATGTGTCTACGTGTGTAGGCTTGGTAGTGTGAATGCAGCTATCTCTGAAATCTTGCCCACCCTTCAAAGAGTGACTTTGATTCCTGCCTAGAGGAGAGAAGGAGAAGGGGCCATGAGGCTGGAGGTTTTGCTCTCTTTAGAGAGGGGTACTATCCTAGAGTCACACCTTGTCTATCCCCATGTCCCCCAAACGATGCTAAGCCAGAATAAAATTTTTTTCTTACGTTCAAGCCACCCATTAAAGAGCTTGTTTCCAAAGGCTTCACTCCATTTCCACCAAATTCTAATTACACAAAGACCATCACAAACAATGAATATCAAATAAGCTCTTTTATCCAATCAGACAGCAAACAGAAATCAGAGCAGTGATACAGGTTACAATATACCAGACAGATTGAATGAGCTCTCCCAATGGGAGTGAGATATCTTAGCTTAACCAAGAGAGAGAGGGGCTGAAGAAAAATGGCAGAGGCTAAGGCCTTTGGAAGTCATTCCCAGCTCCAGATGCATAGCCAATCACAAAAGCTCCTCCAAATCACTTAACTCAGCAGTCCACAAACAATAACAATATGCCTATACACCTCCATAGACACTCTAAGTCATTTACATCACAAGTCATCAAAATCTCCAGGAAACACGTTCCAGGGAGAAGGCACATGTTAGCTGTACCAGGGATACAGCAGGTCACGTTAAGATAGATTCACTTGGCCCATTGATAGAGTTTATTTTTTATGCCTCCGAAGATGCGATAAGGGTTGCATGTCCTCATCTTTAGGCAACGTCTTCGTTTGAAGCGAACAAGCTACAGAGAAAGGAGATGGTCTAACTCAGACAATGGTACTGGTCAATGCAATGGTGGCTAGTTATTCAGGTCTAAGTCTCCCAGAGTGCATAGAGACAACTGGGATGTGGTGGGAGGACACATTTTCTAATTTAAGTTAAAATGCAAAGTCTCCTCCAGGATGAAGCTATCCAGAAGAGGTATAAACCTTTAAGGTAGCTACAGGGGCTGGAAAGACCATAGCAGCCTCCCATAGCAGCCTGGGTGTGTCCTGTGGTGGCCCTGCTATGGCCAACCTTCCCTCGGGTGTCTCTCCTGCTCAAGTGACAGAAGCAATAGGCCAGGGCAGGGAGGGCAGGATCAAATCTTCCCGTACCAGTTCCTCTATCCCCCATCCCCTACTCCACCACTCTAGTTAACAGGATCAACCCTGAAGGATAAAATATGAGAGGGTGGGGCAGAGAGTGAGGGGAGAGCAGAAAGCTAACCTCTGGGTCCACTGGGTCACAGGTGAGGATGATGGCAACAATGTCCTGCTCATTGGATACCGAACCTTGACATTCTTTCGTCAGCTGACAGTGAGACAAAGAGACAGTCACAGAGAGACAGAGAAGAAGAGAAAGATGAAGATGAAGGAGAAGAAAGAGAAGGAGGAGGGGGAGGGAGAGGGGCAGGGGGAGAGGGGGGAGGAGGGGGAGGGGGAGGGGGAGGGGGAGGGGGAAGGGGGAGGGGGAAGGGGGAAGGGGAGGAGAAGGAACAAAGGAAAGAAAAAGAGAGAAAGAGAGTGTCAGAAACAATTGTCTTACTAAAAATTCCACATGGCTGTTAATGAATTCAGGAAAAATTATTTTTATCTATCATTTTCTTGCAAGTGACCACAAAAGACCTGGTGACCCATAAGGAGGCACTCCAAGCACTGGCTGTGGCCAGCTTTTTAATTCTCAACCATGAGGTCCCTCACCTGTTCCCCATTGGTGGGATACAACTTCCTGAACTGCCTATTCCATGTTCTTCTCCTAGATGTGCCACTCCTCCCTTATCATGCATTGCATGTGATTTCAACTTAGCTTGCTTCACCCTGAGGGGGTGGGGGTTAATATTAAGCAGCTTGTTAAGCATCACTCCATCAGAAGCCTGGTTCTGCTAGGTCACAAGTCTGGTTGGAACTAGTTGCATCCTGTGATCTTTCCTGGGAGTGTGGACCTGTCACTCCTGTGGAAACACAACTCCTTCCTCTGTTTCCCACAGGAGCAAAAAAGAAGACATAAAGGGAGGAAACATTGAGAAAAGTCCAATTTGCTCATCTTGTCAGAAACTCAAAGGGTTTAAGTCTGTGAGAGCCAGAAGTGCACTTATCTCCTAATGCCACACTGAGTCTCCTCCAGGGCAAGAGAGCAAGGGAGGAAATAAGCATTTATGAAGTGTTTACCATGTGCCAGGCACTGTACTAATGCTTTACAAATAGTACCT
>JAQQSZ010011357.1:0-12276 GCA_028646595.1 Phalanger gymnotis | reverse complement strand
AATCACCTACCCAACAAAACTGGGTATCATGCTCCATGGGAAAATGTGGACTTTCAACAAAATAGAGGACTTTCAAGCTTTCTCAGTGAAAAGACAAGAGGTGAATACAAAATTTGACTTTCAAACACAAGAATCAAGAGAAGCATGAAAAGGTAAACAAGAAAGAAAAATCATAAGGGACATACTAAAGTTGAACTGTTCTGTTTACATTCCTATATGGAAAGAAGATGTGTACGATTCATGAGACCTCTGTATCATAGTAGCTGAAAGGAATATGCATATATATATATATATACATATATATGTGTGTGTGTGTGTGTATGCATATATATACACATATGTTTATATCAATGTATCTATATATGTAGGTGTGTATATATATGTGTGTATATATATATATATATATATACATATATACATATATACATACAGAGGGCACAGGGTGAGTTGAATATGAAGGGATGATATCTAAAAAAAGTAAAATCAAATTAAGAGATAAAGGATAAGAGAGGAATATATTGAGAGAGGGAGAAAGGGAGAGATAGAATGGGGTAAATTATCTCACATGAAAGTGGCAAGAAAAAGCAATTCTCTAGGAAGCGAAGAGGGGGCATGTGAGGAGGAAGGAGTAAATTTTGCTCTCATTGGATTTGACCTGAGGAGGTAATACCATACACACTCAATTGGGTATCTTACCCCTCAGGAAAGAAGGAGGAAGAAGATAAAAAAGGGGGGACGATAGAAGGGAGAGTAGACAGGGGGAGGAAGTAATCAAAAACACTCTTGAAAAGGGATGGGGTCAAGAGAGAAAATTCAATAAAGGGCGATAGGTTAGGAAGGAGCAAAACATAGTTAATCTTTCACAACATGAGTATTGTAGAAGGGTTTTACATAATGATATGCATTTGGCCTATGTTGAATTATTTGCCTTCTTAGGAAGGGTGGCTGGGAGGGAAGAGGGGAGAGAATTTGGAACTCTAGTTTTAAAAACAGATGTTCAAAAACAAAAAAAAAGAAGTTTTTGCATGCAACTAGGAAATAAGATTCACAGGTAATGGGGCATAGCAATTTATCTTGCCCTACAAGAAAAGAAGGGAAAGAGAGATGGGAGGGGAAGTGGGGTGACACAAGGGAGGGCTGACAGGGGAACGGGGCAACCAGAATATATGCCATCTCGGAATGGAGGGGAGGGTAGAAACGGGGAGAAAATTCATAATTCAATCCCTTGTGAAAATCAATGCTGAAAACTAAATATATTAAATAAATTAAATTAAAAAATATTCTTTTCGCAGTTTCATTCATATGACACTAAATAAGTAAATTAATTTACCTAATGTAAAACTTGTTGTCATATTGACTAGGGACAAGCAATTAAAAATCTCCAGTTATTTGAATCTGCCTTCAGGTAGAGTGATTTTTATTTTAATTCTTATTGTCCCTATTTTTGTTTTGGCAAGGAGACTCTCAAGTATGTTATAAACTGTGAACTTATTGGAAATACACTTTCTCTTCCTATCCCTTCTTAAAGAAATCTTGTTGATTTCTCTGCTTATACATGATGATGAAATTGGTAATTGTTTCATTTAATTTTTGATAGATTGCTTACTTCGTCTCTTATCTCATTGAAAAGGACTCTATTACATAATGCTGCTTCTTGGTTTTAGACATATCCTATTTAACACGTTAGGAAAAAGTCCAATTATTGCTATGTTTTCTAGTGTTTTTAATCAAAATGGATGTTGTGCTTCTGCCAAAAAATATGTTTTTTCTTCTATTGATAGAAACATAAGTTCTATTGCCATTATTATTTACATGGCTAATTATATTTTTCCTAATATCAAACCTCCCCTGAATTTTTAATATAAACCTAATGTAATCATAGCTTAAAACTATTATTATAAGTTTTGGGGGGGTCTCTCTCATATATGCATACATAGGTAAATAGATAGATAGATAGATAGATAGATAGATAGATAGATAGATAGATAGAATTAATATTCCTTTGAGATATTCAAATAGTTTTTTTTTCTGTTTTTAATCTCCACAGTTTATTAAGTAGTAACTTTTTCACAATTTTTGAAAATCAAGTGCAATATTAGAATTATTATTTTTTAAAAGTTTGGTAGAATTCATTTGAGAATCCATTTAGTTCTAGGGATTTTCTTTGAGAGTTCATTTGTGCCTCATTCAATTTCTTCCTCTTAGATTTTTTTTTTGGGTAAATGTTTATCTACTCTATTTAAAATAAAAGTTTTATTGGCATAAACTAGGGAAAATACTTTGAAATAATATCCCTTATCCATTCATTTTGAATTCTCCTTTTTCATTTTATACTAGTAATTTAGTTTTCTCTTTGTTTTTAACTAAATTAACAAATTATATACTTTATTTTTCAGAAGATATGTGTCTTCATTGATTCAACATTTTTTCTTTCCCTTGATATCTTCCTCAGTTTTCATGATTTGTATTTTTTTCCATTTAATTAAACTTTTAAAATGTGTTGGCTTTCTAATTTTTCAGTTGCATTGCTCAATTTGTTGACCTGTTCTTTCTTATTTTTGTTGACTGAAATATTTAGAGATATGTTTTCCCCAAAGGCATGCTTTGACTGCATTGCAAAATTTTGGATATGTTGTCTCAGTGTTGTCATTGGTGAACTTCAAAACTCTTTAAAATGTATATTTTGGTTCAGATCCATGTTTTAATTTCTATGAAGAATTTCTATTGAGGAAGCTGATCCATAAATGGAGATTAGCAATTATCCCACCATTTTTCTTTGAATCACACAAGGAAATAAGTGTTTAACTGACTTTGCAATGGTAACTTAATCAATATTTTTCAGAGGCAGGACTCCAGTGTCCCTGACCCTAAGAGTAGATCTTGATATACTAAACCAGTCTACTTCCTGTTCCTTTTCTCTACTCTTCAATAACAATAGTCTTAATCATCAATTCAAAGACATTAAGAAATAATTGGTCTAAGGACAAATCAGTATTCTATTATAATTGCTTTATATTAAATATTCTTTTGATTACTAAGTAGTTAACTTTTTTAGTTTAATTAAAGTACTAGGATATAAACATTCCTTGGAGGCTGACAGAAAGCATCCTCAGTACAGCTCTAGACAACATGGATGTTATACACTTCAACTTATTCCAATATGACTTTACTTATATGATGAATACTATCGATGCTTGCATACGTCTTCTCACATATTGTGAGTATCTGAGACAATGAAATCAATTTAAAAAGATTTTTCTTAAGGATAGTTTAAATAAATCAATGGTATGCTTAGATGACTGTGAATAAGTTTGGACTGTGATACTTTCTTAGTTTAAGGAGAGTTTTTGTTGGTTAAGTTTTTTTCTCAAGGAGATTTTGAGATTCATATTCATAGAATTAGGATTAGCCATTCATTAATTGATAAAAAGAATGAGCTGATTATATATTATTCTAGGCACCAATTCATGTCTTTAAAAGTATGAATTATGTACTGAATGTATACAGTCATCAGTGATGTGTTGCATCATTTCCATTATTATTTTGAATAACCTATATTGATCATAAAATCCTGGCTCCTTGAGAATAACAATTTTGTAGCTGCTGATTCCTATAACCTGGTCCATAATTACTATTATAAGCCACCTACTTTACCTTTTAACAAACAAATCTAAGTGTTATCCATTCATTTGATGCATTTTAATTCATTTATTGTTGTATGAGTTCATGTTGCCTGTGGAGTCTTTTGATTTTGTTCTTTAACTTAGACATTTCATCTATTGAATCCGGAATTAATCCACACATCTTCATCACTACTCCCATATATTTTGATGGAATTTGTGAATGAAACAGTCTTCAGATATGAGACTAATCTAGTAGTATTTTATATGGAATTTCCTATTCATTATTAAATGGATGGATAAACTGCCTTTTAAAATTGAGTAAAAGAACAAAGATACATATGCATGATCTTTGTTTCATTAAAATCATCTTGAGGCAAATTCCAGTAAAACATCTGTTGAGGAGATATGTCCCTGACCCAGCTGCCTCATCATTTTTATTTCCTCTCTTGGGTGTTTCTGTATGGTCACAGGTTTTTGTTCCACATTGTTTGGCGACTACTAGTATTAAGTATCATGACATCTATTAAAATCACTATTCTTAAATTTTTATGGATCAATGTTGCGTTCAGGTAATTATAAACCATGACTATCTCTGGTAATGGTTCAACTTCATTATAGCTTCTCAATTAAATTCTTAAGGATATTTTGAGGCCTTTGTTTATAGTTTGGGGATTTATTTTCTTTGTAAAATGAGAAATTATTTTACATGGTCTCATATATTATTTTAGTGAACTTCTGAATTATAATTGTAGCCAGTATTTCATATATTTATGGATATTTCATAGGTGCAAAATTTTAAAGTCCACAATGATATTTTGCCAGTATAATATTTCCTTGAAAAATCTGCTCCAATGGATAATCACAAACTACTTAAATATGGCTTCTAATTTCTGGTAGCAGTGACCAAGTCTTGTATTATTCTCATAAAATTCTCCATTTCTATATTAATATTTACCTAAAATACTTTGTATTCATTTATTTGACACTTTAGAATTTGGTATTCCCATCTTGAAATATACATTTAATTTTGTTCATGTGGATTTTGTCCATGTTGAAGGGGGGAGGTATTTTTCTGTCTTGAATGTTATCCATGACAGATTTCATTCAGAGAAAATGTCAAAATCCTTTATGTTTAAGAAATCTGGTAGGGTGTACCTACTATTAGTTCTGTGTTACACTTTGAAGTGTCTGTGTAGAAAGTATTTCTGTACATATTTCACCTGTTTAGCAAGTAATCTAAAAACACTTATGAAATCCTCATCTTTCTTTTGACAAGGTAGTATTAAGTTTTCCATAGCTGGCTCAGGTTGATGGTCACAGTGCTTCATTAATATTATACAGATTTCTTTGGCTACTTTCTAAATATGTTTTTGATCTTTTTTTTTTTTTACTTTTCCAAAAGTGTCTACTAAAAGTGATATTTCAAAGATGTTGCATGCTTTATATGAGTATTTCTCTTTGAGCTTTGAATCAGGATTCTAATAACTCTTTTTACATATACAATTACAGCATTGTCCTTGATGACTTCATGTTTACTATGTCCTGTCTTGATAAAAACAAGCTATTTAACAATCATTTTATCAGTCTTATTAATTGTAATATCTACAGCAATAGGTCCCTGTTATTCAGCAATACTTATATGTATGTATGTATGTATGTATGTATATGTATGAATTGAAATTACAATGATATTAGTAATGATATAATAATTATGATTTTGAAATAACTGGGCTATGTGCACATGTATGTGTGTATACATACACACATACATGTGTAAATATGATATATTTGTAATTTATCACACATGAATGTACACTTAAAACTAAAATAATGGCTGAAGAATAATATCACATTCTCCAGCTGAAGTAAAAAGAAAAACAACAGAAGCAGCTATCATCATTTCAGACTAAGCAAAAGCAAAAATAGTCGTAATTAAAATGGATAAAGAAAAGTCTCTCTCAATATATGTATAAATATATATGTAAATATATATATATAAATATATATATACATATATTTCACACCTGTGTCTTACATGTGTTTATATGCATATGTGTGTATACAACAAAATTATTTAGAAATAATTGTATTATTATTCATATTATTGTAATTTCAGTTTCTTCTGAGTACTAGCTTAGCTTTGCTGTGACAGGCTTTTCACTAGAAGGTCACAAAAAAAAACTGATCATCTTTACCATCTAAAAACTCACAAAATCCAAATACTAGCATGTAGCAAGCTTCATTTTCTGAATTTGTTAGAAGGAATGAAAAAAGGGAGATGAAATAAGGGAGGCTTTAGAATGTAGAATTATTATTATTATTTACCTAAAATGCTTATAAAATATTTTCACACCATTACCTCCAATTATGCTCAATATGTTTTATCAAATATGTAACAATAAATACAATCTTTACTTTGTAACTGAAGAAATTAAATATTGGGGTGGTGAAGAAGTGACTAAGGTCTCATCTCAAGTATCATAATGAGAACTTGAACACAGGTATTGGGACTCAGATTATTTTTAAGTCATTTGTAAGATTGTATATTAAAAACTCATAACCTCAGAAGAAATAAAAAGGAAACCTGGAGAAATAAACTTGGCAAAAATCCATACTATTTTGAAAAGAAAAGAGTCATTACTCTCAAGAATTCTTCCAACCCAGTTTTAAAATGATTACCTAATGCTGCTAAAATACTTATAATATTCTTGAAATAATTTGTCTTGATTGAGTAGGCAAAATATTCTCCCCAATTGTTTATTCTGTTAACAATTCCCTCATCTGTAAAGTGAGCAGTGAAATGGACAATTGTTACGGTTTTTTTCTAGCTTCATAAGGTTATGCCATGCCATGCTCTATCTTTACATGGGAATTTTGTTTCCCATCTGCAACTAAGAGAAGTTTTAGCTGAGACTCTGCTAAAACTGTTTTAAATATAAATTAGGACTATATGAAATTAAGTTTGGGTGAGCTTTTATATCTTTTTTCACAGCAGTTTTACCAAGGTACCTGGCCAGGTCTCCCCTTGGTCATGTTTCTGTTGATGATTGAAATTACAGACTGAGAGCGAGCAGTGATTGACTCCTTTGGTATGTGCACAGAAATGGCACTTCTTTCACTAACATCTTAAGAGAACAAAGGAAAAAAAAATCCAGAAGGGGCAGGAAGTGGCGGAGGGGTGCAGAGAATAAACTGAGGAAATGGGATGGGGAAATTTATACTTTTATAGAAAAATAAAGTCAACACACTTCATGTGATCAAAAACCCCTAACATCTATTTTTTTAAATGACAAAGCACAACAAAAAAGTCAGATTTAGAAATGACAAGACTTGTAGATTACATGATCCTGTGTATTTTGGCATTCTACCAGTCATGGTACATACCAATCTAAGAATCCCTCAAGTACATTCTTGGTGCAAAAGACAGTTCACCCCCTCCCCAAATTACCATGATTTTTTCTTAAAAAATGATAGTAAGATCTAGAGTGTCATGAAATTATTAATATTTTAATATAACCACTAGAAGTCACCTTCCTGTATGTTAAATATGTGTGGGAAAACAGGAAATTGTTGGGAATGACTGCTAGATCAAAATCTCTCAGCCACAATGAAATTCACATAGAAGTAGTTCTTTTTTAAATGATTTTTAATTTTGGTTTTCTTTAAGTGCACATTAAGTATGTCTTGGTGGTTTCCAAATCTTTAAGCCCTTCCCTTGATCCTTGTCCTCCTTCTTTGATTTAGTAGGCTGGTAGTCAGGGGATTAAATGAGATGAAGCAGTTCATGTACAATTTTGCTATTTGAAAACTTTTTATTTTTTTCCCAGTGCATTCTTGCTACTTAACTTTATGATGTTTTAATAAGTCAACTACCTAAATCTTAAGAATACTGTCAGCTAGGCAAGATTGAAAGGATTCCAAGATAAAGAAATGGAACTTAGAGGATAGATGAAAGCTTTTTTTCCAATTTTAGTACTTTGGGAACATTTCAGGTTCTGTACCTCTGTCTATATATCTGTATAATACTTGGGGCCAGTCTTACTACTTCATGTGCTCAGAAAAGGTTCCTCATTGCAGTGAAAGTGGGGAATGCTCTGAGGGCTTCTGTCTAAGCACATTATTCTTATAAGTATTGGGGATACTTTATCCACTTCGGGAAAGGCCCAGCACATACACTCAAAACCTTCTGTCTTCACTTCTGGGCAGGGGTCCTATGGGTAGTGCTATTAGTGCTCGACAAACACACGCACACACACACGCACACACACACACACACACACACACTCCCACACACACATACCAGTTCCCATCTGGATAATTAACTGACAGATTAAGTGACAGTCTGATCCTCTGTACATAGTAGAAAACAGTCAGTGGGGGAATGATCCCCTTATTAAGGTAATTATTTCTTCAGAGCCACCATTATTTGCATATCTTTTACACAGACCACTAGTTGAATAGAAAAAAAGAGAAAAATACCTATTTTAGTTGTTGTCACCTAGATACGCAGTTCGTGTGTGTGTGTGTGTGTCTATGTGTGTGTTTGATTCTTCACCATGAATCTTTTACCTTTTTAACAGTAGGTGGGCAGCTTGTTTTAACGGCTTTCTGGAATCATGGTTGATCATTATGTTGATTAGAAAACTCAAGTCTTTCAAAGTTGCTTACCTTTACAATATAACTTCCATTGTATAAATTATTCTCCTTGTGCTCCTCATTTTGTCTTTATCACTTCTAAAACTCTTCCTAGGTTTCTCAGTAATGGTCCCTTTTGAAATTTCTTTCAGTAGCATAGTGTGCCATCAATTTATATAGCATACCTTTTTCAGCCATTTCCCAATGATGAATATAGGCTCTCAATGTCTAATTCTTTGTCACCTCAAAAAAAGAGCTATAAGTATTTTTGTACATTTTAATCAGAGTTTAATTTAAAACTAATCACTCCTTTGAGGTACCTATCCCCTAATTTCTTTCTTTATTCTCTCCTTTCCTTCCTATTTCCCTACAGAGTGAAATGTATTTCTGTGCCTAATTTTCTCTCTCTCTCTCAATCTCTCTATCTCAATCTCTCTCTCTCTCTCTCTCTCTCTCTCTCTCTCTCTCTCTCTCTCTCTCTGCAATCTTCCCTCTTCTGACCAGTTCAATTAAGAGGTTTTTGGATTTATCAAACACTAGGTTACTATGCTTATTTGTTTTTGAATATTGTATATCTAATGTATACCTTTGATGAAACTTTCTATTTCTTATACAGCAACAAATTGTTTCGACAATTACAGCTTCAAATTATTTTGAGATTTGGTAATGCTAGGCACCCTTATTTCCATTTACAAAAATTATTTCCTTGATGTTCTTAACCTTTTTGTTCTGCCAGATGATTTTTTAATGTTTTTTTCAAGCTCTATAATGCAGTGCTTTAGTAATTTGCTTGGTATGTCACTGAATAAGTAAATAAATTTAAGTACTATTACAATTTTTATTATATTGGCTCAGCCTGTTCACGAACAATTAATAATTCTCCAATTATTTACCATCTGTCTTTACTTTTGTACAGTGTCTTTTTAATTGTGTTCTTAAAGGGCCTATATTTCTCTGGGAAGGTAGACATGCCCCCCTCTCCAAGTATTTTATATTGTCTGTAGTTAATTTAAATGAAATTTGTCTTTCTATCTCTTCCTGCTCTATTTTGTTGTCAATATACAGAAATGTGGTGTTTTGTGTGGATTTATTTTATATCCTGAAAATTTGCTGAAGTTGTTCATTGTTTTAATTAGTTTTATTGTAGTTTACTTTCTATGATTTTCTTGAATAAACTTTCATCTCATCTCCAAAATTAGAGTTTTGTTCCCTCTTTCAATTCTCTTCAATTCGGTAAACATTTATTAAGGGATTAATATGTTCCCAGAACTGTGCTGAGTGCTTGGTTTACAAATAAGAAAAAAAGAAATGTATTCCTTGCTCTTAAGAAGCTTACAACCTAATGAGGAAAAGAAACACAAAAAAAGAAGGTGAAAAGAGGTGGGGGTGGAGGAAACTGCCAGAAGGTACCTCATGGGGGTGCATACAATTCTTTGGAGTTGAAACCAAGCAGAGCTACTACTGCTAAGTGGAGAGTTAGTTATTTTTTATTCTTTTAACTTTCTTTCTTTTTCTTATTGCTATAACCACCATTATTAGTAAAATGTTGAATGGTAATAGTGATAATGGACATCCTTGATTTATATTTAGTCTTACTGGAAAGGGTCCTAGCTTGTCTTTATTTTAGTTAATTCTGGCTTTTGCTAGAGAAATACATATTCTTTCATTGTTTTCAGCTCTATACAACAATTTGTGACCTCTTTTCTGTTTTCTTGTTTTCCCCTGGGGAAAAAAAATACTGTAGTGGTTTTCCATTTCCTTTACCAACTCATTTTACAGATGAGGAAACTAAGGCAAACAGGGTTAAATGACTTCTCCAGGGGTCACACAGCTAGAAAAGGTCTGAAGTCAGATTTAAATTAAAATCTTCCTGAACTCCAGGGCCATGATTCTATCTATTGCACCACCTAGCTGTAATATTAATTGAGGTGGGACTTTTTTTTTTTTTTTACTGTTTTCTCTTTTACAATGCTAAAGTAATCATGTGCCTTTGATTAAGTCTTCCTAGGTGTTAAGCCCCAGTCCCACACTCTTTTGATGAGTTGATATAAAGCCGTTAGGCCCTGAACAGGGTATATAAATTCAGAGGTTAGTGTTTTGTTTGGGGCTTTCACTCTCTGCAAGAGTGTTGGTGGGGAGACTCTGGGTAGCCACTGGAGACCCCCATCTTTGAAGAAAACCCAAATATTGGTGCTTCTCTTTTTGGTAAATATGTATGTGGTGTCTTGATTAAACAAAGACTGTCTGTTGAATTGTGTTATTTAATCTGTTGATATTTTCTGTTTTTAATTTCTGTTTATATTAGCTCTGAAGTTCAGGTTGCTGGCTTTTCCTCCTGAACTAAGTGAATGATATATGTACGTTTAATTAAAGTAAGACTGTTAGCCCCTTAAAGTTGCTTTCCTTAGAAAAGCAGATCAAAGAACGAGTTCTGGCAGCACTTGTTGCTGGTCATGTTGGGTCTAACACCCGTACAGCAGCTGCTAGCCAAATTGTTGTTACACTAGCTCAAAAGGTTTTTTTCTACTTCTCTTAAAATTATCACATGATGTTTTCTTTCCTTTTTTTATTAACTTGGCTAATTGTGGTTATAGCTTTCCTAATATTGAAAAATTCTACATTCCTGGCATAAATCTAATTTTATAGAATGATCAATGTAATGTATTACTATAATCTTCTCTTTACATTTCATTTAAAAATTTTGCATCAAAATTCATCATAGAAATTTTTCTGTAATTTCTTTTTTCCTCTGTTCTCTTGTTTACTTTGACTCTCCATGATTTTTGAATGAAGACCATATTTGTGTGACAGAGGAATTTAACAGGATTCCTTTATTTTCTTTTCCTTTTAAAATCATTTCATAGTTTTATTCCATGTTTGTGACAAAAAATAATCTGGTCATACAAATAATTTTCCCTGCAATCACAAAATATTCACTTTAAAGTTCTTCTATAAAAATGTCCCTCTACTCTATGTCATCCTTCAGCTTTATCCTGAATTTATTTTTTTTTTCTTAATGCAAGAGCAATTTGATGAGTCAGTCACCTGGAGGTCCAATCTGTATCTATCACACCTTTATTTAAAAATATAGAAAATGTGTCATGATTAACATATTTGGCATTTTCCATTCCACCTATATAATCTATTATAAATGTCTTACTCTACAAACATTTAGGTAAGAAAAAAAGATAAAAACCTCAAAATTTTCCTTTAAAAAAATAAAAACTTGCTTTTCTTTTTGTACTTGCTTTTTCTTCTAATCAACAAATGCTTTCTTAAAATCAGGACTGGAAAGTATGGAGTGAGTTTTTAAATCCCCTCAGATTCTTGCAGTGAGCATATCTGATGTCATAACTAGTGACTGAAATGTTATGCCACATGAAATTCAGTGAATGCAATGCATCTTTATATAAGGTAATTTTCTGTCCTTACGTTTGAGAATTAAGATATTAATTTCCATAAACAAATCTACTAGTATATTGAAAAGTAACAATAGTTACCTTCAATCAATTTTAGCTCCTTTTTAGGGCTTTTTTATAATGCATTCTCAGTTATAGTTCTCAATTATGGAAACAAAGAAATGACAAATATCTAAATACAAAATACTCAATTATTTTGTGCTTTAAAAATATAGTCACCATGCAATTTATTTGATATAAGTATGGCAGTAATTTTGTGCTGAGCATTACAAACCATAGATTCTCACTGCTTTGCTTCAAAAAAGATTCTAATAACATTTGAAAATATTAATACATTTCTTTAGAAAACATCAATTTGTTATTAATCTGAAACTACTGCAAAAGGGAGCAACAAAACAAATGACAGCAAAAGGAATGCACTAAAACTTTTGAAAAATTTTAGCTGAGAAGATGGTAGCTGGAAAGCAGGGACTGGCATGAGCTCCCCACCAAGTCCCTCCAAAAACCTATAAAAAATGGCTCTGAACCAATTCTAGATCTAGAGCTGCAGGACACACAAAACAGCAGAGGGAAGCAGGGCTCCAGCCCAGGACAGCCTG